>JAGDQP010036443.1:0-19068 GCA_022664845.1 Lepisma saccharinum | reverse complement strand
GGAGAACAAGATATATATACTTGAAAATCGTCGGCATAAAGATGGTAATACCGATGGTAAATCATTTATGTACACGCAGAAGAGAAGAGGACCTAGTACACTACCTTGAGGTACGTCAAGATGAAGAATTCTCAGAGAGGAGTCAATACCAGAAACAGACACATATTGCGAGCAACCAGTTAAATAACTTTGAATTCAATTGACAGAGGAATCTGAAAGTTGAAAAGTGTCGATAATTTGCGTATCAGAATGTTGTGATTTATAAATTGAAAAGCTTTACTGAAACCAAGAAATGTAAGAATTGTTATGTTTCTATTGTCAAGAGCATATAAAATGTCTTCTGTGATATGAGCTAGAGCAGTGGCGGTGCTACGACCTTTCCGGAAATCTGGTTGAAAGGGATCAAGAATGTTATGCGTTTGTAAGTAAGGACGAATTTCATCGCTTACGACATTTTCTAGGGCTTTGGAAAGAGCCAGTAAAATGCTAATAGGTCGAAGTTCGTCGTAACTGGCAATAGCTTTTGTCTTAGGGAGGGGAAGAACTCTTGCAATTTTCCATAAGGGAGGAAAAGTGCTTGTGGTAATCGACAGGTTAAATTAGTGGGTAATAGGAACAAGTACAAATTGCAATATGTTTTAATTAATTCTAGAGAGATTTCATCTGCCCCTGTCGCTTTGGATGTTATTATGTTGATTGCATTTTCAATTGTCAGTGGACTCAGGCAGATCATAGAGAAAGAAGTTTGGTTTTTGGGGCACGTTAATTTTTTCTTAGGCAGCCGGTTACTCTGCGTGATTCGTGGGTGTATGTCACAGAAACGCTAATTTAGTGTGCCAGGTTCAATGTGCATAAGAGCATCATCTACAGAATGTTTTAACCTCTGATACCTAAAACTTTTAATTTATTCTACATTTGATTCTGATTTTCTCTGTTGATAATGTCATATGCAAATTTCAGCTTAGCTTTGCGTATGGCTTGGGGGCAACGGTTTCGAAGCACTCTATAGATTTCAAAACTTATCTGGGTAGCAGAGGGGTTAATGTTGAGGTATCCGATATTTTCTATAAACTCCATCCTGACTAGCCATTAAGTTAAGTAGTTCATCTGTAATCCACGGTATAGGAGGCCGAGAGACACTTTTTTTATGGGAGCATGAACGCTATAAAGCTGAAGAATTAGCGAGTTAAGAAAGAAAAGTTGATCATCGACTGACGGGAACTTTGTTAAAGCCATGGTAAGGAGGCAGCATCCACCAACAGAGCATCATTTTCAATCTTGATCAGTTCTTTATATGATATAATTTTCTGTTTAAACTTTGGCAATTTTATAGCATATTTTACGAATATAAGTTGGTGTCTGGAAATCCTAGGAACCACTAACTGACCTTTAAAAACTCTGCCAATATTTGTAGTAAGAATTAGATAGAGAAGACTGTCACATATAATTGTATGATAAGTAGGCAGAAAGATTAAATGATGTTATAGTATCCTTGGATTTTGACACTTCTGCCTTATAGGACAAAAGATCGAAATTTAGATCACCAAGAAGGAGGCAATGCTCATAAAGTGGGATAAATTAACATATTCCTTCTTCAAAATTCCTGAAATCAGCTCGTGGGGGTCGATATGCTGCTGCCAGCAGAATTTTCTTATTCTCCACTTGAATTTCCAAAATGATATATTCTGTACGAAATTGATATGCACTCGGTGATTGAGGTAGAATTTTTGCATTTAGACCATGACGTAGATAAATTCCTACTCCGCCCGCTCCCTTGCAACCCGATGATGACCGCATTTGGAGAGCGTCTTATTCCAATATGAATCGATATCTCAGTGCTTAAGTGGAATATAAATAATTACAGGGGGCCCATGAAGATTAAAATATTGCATAGGCTCTGCGGAATGTTCACTTTAGAGAATTTCGTATATTTTTATAGCTATTACTCAGACTCTTATGGTCCAGTGGTTAGTCACTGTCTTTCTTCGGTAATGGACAAGCTTCGAGAACGTTATTCAATATAATTTCTGACGAAAAAAGTGACAACTCTCAAGCAAACACTAAACAGAGCCTTATTATTTCTCTCCATTTTCGACTTTTAGAAACGAAGGTCTCTGTCAATTTCGAACGACCATTGTATGTGATTTTGATGGTCCATCTTCCTTTTCTTACTTATCCACTACGCACTCTTACTAACTTGTCTGTTATCTCCTGAAACAATTTTCATATTCCCAGTGTTTCCCAAGTCCACATTATATGTTCCCAGTGTTTCCCAAGTCCTAAGTCCATGTTATAAATCTTGGAATGAAGTACTGAGATCTTACGCCACATTCGGAAGGTCGCCATGGTAATCTGTCATGTTATACTCCAAAACAAGCAAGTGTTTGGCGGTTGTTTCAACGATAATTAATAATTCGTAATGGTTATGTACTTCATACCTGATTTAAGTATTGAAGCATTCTATGTCAGATCAATCATCTTCTTGACCTCACCAGTACTGATTTTGATGACAGTTTGAATGAAGAACACATATAATGTAAGTAATTCTGCCAATTTTCGATTTTTATTTCGAGTTTTATTTTTTATATAAAACTCACTCGCATACATAAAAATGGCTCTAACGTTTTCCCTAATTATAGTAGAGTGGAAATTCTACCACCCTTGGAAAGCTAAAACATAAGTATTTCTATTGATACCCTACATGACCCTCTGACGACAGATGACAGTTTCCAGGTCATTCACTGTGTTCTTTAACTGGAATATCTTAACGCATTTCATCTGAGAAAAAATATGAACAAAACAGATTTTATTACCACATCATTCTTATACCCATGTACCAAATATTGGGAATTAAAAATGCATAGTTTCGGCGCTATATACTGCCGAAATCGTGGAAAAATGTAGTTTAGAAGTTGATAATTACAACTCCATTAACAGCAAGGTATCGTGTGTTATCGGAGCTGTGGCGGCAAGGTATCCTCAAAGACTTTAAATCTGCAGTTTCCAAAATACGACTGCTAAAATTTAACAGTGGGCGAACAAGGGATTTATCAAAAGAAATAGGTGATTCGCAAAAATCCTCTTAAGCAAAGGTGGGTCTAAATAATCACGAATGGGACTACTTTACAACAAGTAACACTAATTTGTTTGCAGCAAGTCAATATCTCAATATTCCATTTGCGGGGTGATTTAGAAAAAAAAACGCAGTTTCATAACAATCAGGGGTAAATAACAAACATTTTAATGAACATTTCATGTCCTTTTTATCAGTAAATTAGAATCATTGTCTGATTAGATGCTAGTGATTGTGTTTATGGTCAGTACCCATAGGGAAAGTAGTCTTGTTCGTGTTTATTTCGACTTGCTTTAACTCCAGTGAATGTCTGGAAATACGATACTTTCTTTGGCGAATCCCTTGCGCACCCATTGCAGCATTTTGGAGAATGTATTTTTGGAAGGAGCAGGTTTCAAATCTTTGAGGGTATCATAGCGCATCTGTTCTACTGGTAATGCTATTTCAAATAAAAAGTTCTAAAATTAAATATCCCATGCTTTCGGCACAATGCAGCGTTGAAACTATGCACCCTCGATCATCTATACTTTTTATTTTCATGTAAGGAATCTCGAGAGATACGTTCGTTTGAGTTGTTTTGTAATCCCTTATATGTGTGTGTGTTTGACGGCAATAATGTTTTCTCATAAAATATCACAAAATAGTAACACTGCGATTTAGTAGCAGGCTTCGAGTAGCTAGTGTTTAAGAGTTGAATGAAAAGGAACTTTTGCTTGGAACTGTACGTGAAGTTGAGATGTAATAAAGCGTTTCGTATATTTATCACAATTTATTATGCATAAAATATATTTGCTCGTTACGAAAAATGTATATGATGCTCTGAAAAGCCCTAGCTAGTATTATGGAAATGCTTATCATCTTTTGAGACATTCAATTGAAATATTATTGTATATTGTATATACTTTACCTTTTATTAACAAAAGTTTCTATACTTTTATGTTAACTGCATAGTTAATGCTTTTTGCTGAAAGAAAGCTACTAAGATATTACTGGATCAATCCGTCTGTGATAGCTCACCATCTACACCTTTTGCTTTCCCGCTAGCTTTGATGAGTAGTGCCAACAAAGGGCCGCAGTGGATGAGTGGTGCAAGTACGTGAGGCTCCCGTTTCGATACCGGCTCATCTCATGAGATCTTTGTGGTGGAAAAATACCACGTGCGTAGGTTTTTGTCAGGAGTTTCCTGCTTTCTCTTACTTCCTTCAATACACAAATTCTCTCATCATCGTCCATTCGGCCTGAACCAAAACATTACGTAAAATTCAAGTAGAACTAACAGAACATTAAAACATTGGTGATCGCGTGGAATACAAGCATATTGGCGAGGGTTTGTGTTGAAGTTTACTGTGAGAGAAAATACTGGGGCACTGTTAAGTTAGCAGGAAAGTACCAAAGTTGTGATAAATTATTTATGTTGTTTATATTTATCATGTTTGTTTATTTATTAACAGAACAAAATGGATAATTTTCAAACATGTGCAAATAAATTGATAGATCTGATTAACCCATTTTCCAAAAGCGAGAACGTTACCTTGGACGAAAGGGACAGATTTCTTATTTCACTTATAAAGAATAGAATCTGCAAGTAAGTACCACACGCTTCCACTTTAATAATTTAACTTCATTTGGTGTTTTCTCCAAAAGAATTAGAATTAAAGATCCGTGACTAACATACTAAATACGGTGCAGCAGAAATTGGAAATAACAGTAACAGTCCTTTTATCGTTATTAACCCAATAATATACCTTTTATTATTCAAAAGATTTACCCTGTCTTCGAATTTTGTTCAACATACATCCAAATAAACTTGAAGTCACTTATTTTAGCATTCAGCTTCTTTACTAGATTGTTGAAGGGCCTGAGACAATTTACTGAAATGTGTATGCTTATTTTAAAACATTAGTTAATATGAATCTTTACTGTATTTGGTGAATGCAATTCTATGAAGGAATGTTGCGTCATTTTCACAAAGAAAGCAATAAGTCAGTGAAAGAGTAGTTAAAAGTTATTACTTCACGTATGTAAGACAAATGGTACATTCCACGAACGTGCTTTAAGAAATTTCGATATCCTCTTCCGACTATTTTTACGGGCAGCTATATTATAACCAGATTTCTTCTTTCGTTCTTTTTCTGTCTCCCCCCTCTCTCTCTTTATTTATTTCTTTGTTCCTTTCTTCATTTCCTTCATACTTAGACTCACCATGCGCTCACTCATGTAGTGTGCTCACTTTTCAGTTTTTCCGATCTCGGATAAAATATCCCATTGTACATTCGACATATCGAATTTTCTCAATGCTTTGCCAGCGTATTTCACAAAGTCTTACTGCATCCAAATTGTAAATCCTGATATCTTTTCTCAGGTTTTCCCACGTCTCTGCTTCTGAAACTGGCCTAATGTTCTATGATCCGATTCTTAATCTTGTCTTCTTTCCTTTCTTCTTCTTTTCTTCGACTCCATTCAATTTCTCTTTTCTGCGCAATGGCTTCTTTCAAGACAACTCCCTCCCGGAGATCAGAATTAAGAAAAATTTACCTCTGGAATATTTTATTTGGGAATTTTTGTTATCATTGGAATTTCGTATCACTGGAATTTCGTATCATTGGACTGTCCCTTGATACTAGCGAAAATATTGTGGTGATCTTCTGTTGCACATCACAGTAAAGGCAACCATCCAAGGTGTCTCGCCTGTCCATATCTGAGCCATGTTGATGTCCTTCATCTTCAGAATCTGAATCTTAATTGCAAAACTGCTTCCCTTCACCATTATGTCTGCACGTTTATCTTTACCTTAGTCTTTGTAGATCCCCCTACTAACGGGAAGGCAGCGGTACTGGTTTTTATGCCAACCGAGATATTTCCGATACCCATCATATCTGGTGGGTTAGGGGCTCTGTGCTCTACTCCTGGCTTACGACAAAAATGTAATCGTGCTTTCAACATAAAAGCAAAGATGTGTAAAATTTGAATATAACATGTTTCGTCAGGAGTCGAAGCAAACGTTGAGTAAAACAGCTTCAAATGAGAACAGGAATCAAAATTAAAAGGTAGATACATAATTTTTCTTTGGTTACCTAACTAAGAAACAATCATCTAACTACGTAAGAAAGTACGATGCGTCAGAGGATGTAGCATACTTTTCATAAAACATCACACTTTAAAGGAAATGTATGAACACATTTATCAGCAAACCACATCAAACAGTCAAAGTTATATTACAAGTGGAAAGCCTTAATGTACTATATCAATTAAGATAATTTTAGATATTATTTTTTCTCCAGATAATACAAGTATGTTAACATGGCTTCTTTTGTTTCGTTCGAGGCTATTAAATGTGTATTGGTATTTTACTAGAGTTATTAAATATTGTGAGATCATTGTGTGCGTGGCTACCAATGTTGTGAGAAACGAAATCTCAAAATTCTATATCGACCGGAAACTTCCGAACGGCATTGGAGAGAGACGCTTACTACTTGCCATATTGTTTGATATTATTTATATTAGATTTTCTATACGTTTCGATTTCTTTCAACATTAAATTTGTTGCTCGGCTGTGAATTTATAAAACCAAGACTGCACCATATAAACACCTTTCCCCATTTTACTGTTATTTATATGTAATACAATGATACCTTTTATCATCTTGTTAAGCTTGCTGAGCAGAGAAATATTGAAATCGTCAAACTTAGAAAGTTGGAGAAAATGATGAGATAAATGTTTGGGAAAAATAAAGCTCCCTATTGATACGGAGATTCTAAGCAGGTATTTTGTGAAACAGAACTATTTTATATAAAGATACATTGTTTTGAAATGTTCTGAACTTTCTTTCTTAAATTTTTGTATCACTTTTCAAAAAAAAAAAAAAAAACGTTACTCATATATCATTCACTGTGGTGTATTTGTGTAAACCTAGTTTTCCTGAAATATTATCACAATTCTCATAGTTTCTGCACTCAAACTTTATAGGTTAATGATTTTCGATGTGTGATGGAAGATACTATTGATTTAAATGAACATCCCATTTTATCAAATCGGTTAGGGAAAACTGATTATAGAAATTTATATCATTATTATTTGGCAAATGAATTTTCCAGGATCAAGGAGAACAACACTGAAATATTTAACTACATCCTTGTGTAGTAGTAGGATGAAAGCGTCATTGGAGCCAAAAGTTTCAGATTAGTTTCTTACTATAGACACTATAGTCAATTAAATCTACACGTTCCCGTTTGATCTTTTCTCTACTTGGATTATCGTATATTTTGTTGGCACCTTGTAAAGGAATTTTAACCTAAATGCGTTTTAATACCAGTTTGTTCTTCAAATATGTATAGCTGTATTGTTAATAATTTTCAGGCAGTTGTCTGGTAATAGCTAGGCAACTATAGCTACCTAAAGCTTTGAAATAACTTAGCTAATAAAAACTAGACACCTTGCTGGTTTCGGGAAGAGAAGAAACAACGAAGCCTCAAGCGATATTTGAACATGGATTTTTCATTTAAAAGTTCAGCGTCTTACTGGCTGGAGTAAACTGCCACTGATAAGAAAGCACCTTATAAAACCAGTTCATAGACGCAGAAAAACGTTGCCCGAGCGCCAAAGGCATTAACAAAGTTACTGCCATGAATTACGCCATGTTTTGATCACTTTTCCTATTTGTCAATTTTGGATCACGATTCCCATTCACTGAAAATATTTCCCATTTCTGCTCACATACGTGATAGAAATGGCGTCCGTAAACACTTGATCTCAAAATTGTATGATTTATCACGATAAGATATTCTTTCTGCGCATCTGCGGCCACCATACTGGACCTAGAACTCCTAGTACCACAAAAAATCGTTTTGTGTTTTTCCAAGATTACTGTAAATATCAACATTTATAGTGCTCCAATCATGTGTAAATATTTAGCTGTAACGGTGTTTCTTTTTTCTTTTGGGCGCTAATGTTTTAATGTATATTATTTAATTTTATGATGTATGTTTATTTATATTTGTTAACTAATATACAGTTAACTACTGGTTAGGGTATTAATAGAAGGATGTAATTTGATATCAGCCCGTTATGTTCCATTAAATAAATAGATGCATCTTGAGATAAACGGAACAGAATTCATACGTAGATGTAGCAAAATATGCAGCAAAAACGGGAGCACATACCATGATACTAACCGGAATGTGAACTACCTGGTGCAGTCACGGGGTTTTATACGTGACCGTTCGTAAGTCAGGTGACCGGAAAGTGGCTTGTAAAGTAAAACCGCCAAGGCAATGAGGCATTATCCGGTAAACGAGTAAGTTGATAGTTCGGCTGTCGCTACTAGTTAACTTCTGTTGCCGCACGCACTAGCAGATCATGAATTATCATTAGGACAGAATATTGTAACACTCAGTCGCCCCTGATACACTTTCCTTCACTAGGAAGTCCACGGAATTTCTTAGTGCATCATCTTCGCTAACGTAAGTCTAGTTCTAAAGCAGATAAAGACTTAATTCCTCTTGTTGTATTCATTTCTCTCTCACAATTTTCTCCAGCTTTACACCACGTGACTTTCACAAAAGACAGACATTAGTATATTCATCGAACTCTTAAAATGATGTTAATTTGTTTCTCCATTGATTCGAATAGAGAATTATACACTTCTAATTTTTTTGTGATTTAGTTTCCCAAATATTTCTTCATTCAATAAAGCGGGTTATTCAAAGAAGTACAGTGTTTTGGATGAACGACATTCGTTTATATCTTTGTCACCTACCGTTTCAAGTTTAGAATTTTTATTTAAACGAAATGTTCTGAAATGTTTGAAATCTTCAACTTTGCAACATTTCTCCCTTCTGGCACTTTTTCACCAGATAATTCATGCTTCAGGAAGGAGAAGGTCTCACAAGAAAATACAATTTGGAGCAGAGCACAAGAATTTATCCAATCATGCTTTAGTGTTATATATTTCTCTAATTATCCTGAGCCCACTATCGAATTGGGGGACCACATAGACCGAAGGACGGCTGACAAAAAATATGGATTTATTCTTTACTTAGTGCATAAATTGTATCGACCAACAAAGGAGGTGCATTATAACATGTGATCTTGTTGTTGCTTTTATTATTCTAAGTGTACTACATAATATGGTTCATTTTTAATCTATGCCAATTCAACCATCGAGATTAATGCGTTCTGGGTTTTATATTCTTATTTTCTTTCCGATTTTAATCGAAGTGTGCCAGTATCGCAGACCGCCAAAAGCATTTGTGCAGTATATGGCAACAGCGACATTTACGAGAGAGTTACCCAAAAGTAATATGACCGTTTCAAGATGGGGCAGTCTGACATGAACGACACCCACATTCTAGACAGAAATCGGACTTTTATCAGGACTTTTGAACGCGTTAATTGATGCTGATCCACACCAAACGACACGCGAATTTGCCGCACAAATGAACAACCGTAAGAAGACAACCTGTTCTCCACGAGGAAGCTTTAGAAATGTGGTGCGTGTGTTTCCCACATGTTTACTCACAATAACCAAGTCACACGTGGTGTTATCTGTGTCTATTTACAGGTTGGTCATTGCTTTCCTTGCTACCAACATAAACCCTTTTTCCATTAATTTCACGACGGACGACAAATATTTCCTGTACATCTACGTCACAAGCAGAAAAGTGTGCCTTATCACAAACAAAAAGGAATTAGCTGGTGTAAAAAGTGAACTGCATTCACACAAGACATTGTTGTCCACTTGGTATGACAAAATTCGTTCATTTACTTTGATTCCCTAGTAATCTGACAATAATTTCTGTGCTGTATTACGAACAACTGTGTTGACCTAAGGATGAATAAGCAGAAATCATTAACAAGAGGCTATCCAGTGATTCTCCAGATGGAGAAATCCAGATATCCTAATGCAACCACGACAGAAACAATCGACATCCGGAATACTCCACAGAGTTCGTGCACATTGACTATCACCTTTTCCGAGTATTGTCAAACGCATTGCATGACAGATCCTTTGACGACGACAGAGCAGAGAACTTTTGACTTGAATATTTCTTTGCTCAGAAACTGCTTAAATATTACATGAAGAAAATACGAAGCTCTCTGAACGATGCGAGATACACATACAGAATGGTGGAGACTATAATATGATTTAGTATTATGGAAATAGTGTCTTACTTGAATGGATCTGCAAGAAAACCAGCAGCATTTCTGCACAAACCCTATGTCCATGCTCTAATTTTCCTTTTGGTTAGCGATTGGCTTAAGAATTTTGGAAGTTATGAAAACAAGTAGAAGAAAACGCTTTCTTGCTGCTGAGCTTGACTCAGTAGACGGTGAGATGTCTGTTATGTAAAATATCCCAGTAATTTGCACTTTCCGCTATCCAACCATGTCCGATGATTCGACCTAACGCACAATCACCACCACCACCTTCAAATATTCTTGCAGTGTTCCTGAATCTGCTGTAGCTTTCCAAGATTTTCAAACCAAGGGGTGATCAAATTAAAATTAAACCTGTGCAGTTGGTTATCCAACACATTTTTGCTCTTCTGTAAGGTAACATTATTTTAGTTTGTAAGGTTGGAATTAGGAGGGGAATCAAAGGATTCTGGCTACATTGGCGTTACCTTGGACAAAGTGAGAAACCCGCGTTTTCTAAATTTTACAGAAGCAGATAATTAGGTTTTCAAAACATGAAAGGATATTATCAGCCTGTAGAGACCACACGTATCTCTATTTAAAAACGACTGAATGGTATTGATATGCACATACACACTGGAAAGTTTTGTTGTTTAATTGAATCCTCGAATCCCAAAAATAACTAAGCCAAGAAACATAAGTTCTCAGGAAAGTAATAAACTTTTCCTCTTAAATTGTATTCAATAAATGAAGCATCATTTTACTGGTGCTGTTATGAGTCCAATGAAAATATTTATCAGAGTCCTAGAAGTTTTGTTATTTATGGCGGAATTTTAGAATTTGAGTTAGTTCCTTTTAATATAGTATTGAATAAAAAGGACGGAATGTTAATAGAATTATGTTAATATGAATTTTATAGGGAACTATTCAAGAGTAAACATTTCAAACCACATCACTATGTGTAATCAGATAGTTTTATAATTATAACAAAATTACGTAATTTGTGTTTTCTAGCAAAATGCCGATATAGGTTTCAGCTTTGTAACAAAATATGTTTCTACTTGAACCTTTCAACTTCCTTGAACATGGTTTACTCTTTTAGACAACCCAGTTATTGCTCATAAAATATTTTCAGCCCGGTGTGTGGCATACGTATTGATAGCCGTTTTCTAAATCTATAATTTTAAATTTACAAGAATGTGCTTTTTCAACTAGAAAAATAATGTCTTTCTCTCAGAAGATGGGAAATATAATGAGTTCTATTTATTGTGTTATTTTAAGCAGTAGATTAACAAAATTACCACTAGAACAATGGCACAAGGCCTTAACCAGCAGAACAACTATAGCAACATATTTAATTACCAGGACAGTTTTCAATCGAAAGAGAAACTACAATTCACAAAATCGTACAACATAGGTCGCGTCAACTTCAGAATCAACATTCACAGAATAACTAGGTACATTCACAGCTGTTACCTATCAAGAATATAATGACTAAATTCTCTCCTCTGTTTATTAATGAATCAAAGCATTACACCACGTACTTTGTTAAAAGGATTAAAGTCAATGGTTTAGTGCGTGTTAATAGGCACTGCAAATCTTATTATATAGAATTTCTATAATCGGAAGATCATTCGTAGTTTCTTTAAAACATAGGTCAATTCAAAATGTCCTCTAGCATAGATTGAAGGAGAAAAGCGAAACATTTTGACCTAATTCCTTTTAACATTGGAGGATTCAGATTGGTATCAAAATTCTTGATAGTCTTATTATATTAGTGGTGTTTTATTACTCGCTTTACGACACTAGAGCTGGTTAAAAGTTTGATACCAACACTATTTTCAGACAAAATGTAGTGGGGATGGGCTTATAAAATGTGTACGGAAATGTGTTTATTACTTGTATAAAGTATTTAAGTTTTATATGTTTCTTTTTCAGTAATAAAAAGGATATCTGCGACTGTTTGAAAAATGTTGTAGATGGTTTTATAACCTGCTCCTTTCCCGATGTAGACAACGAGGAATTGATTGAAAAAGTATCAAAGGTTAACGCCGACTCCCTTTGCGCCGACTTTGAGAGTAAGTAATTTGTAAGAAGTAGGCTAATGCAATATAAACACTGTTACAGCTTTTAAGAAGATAATAAACACTAAAATCTCTTTCACTACAACACGAGTAAGGAATTTTATATTTGCATTCCTGAGAAAAGCGTATGAATGTTGAAACTGTATGATATATAGGTAAAATAAATACATAATGTTTTATTAGATTTTATAGATAATTTCTTGAAATTTCAAGATGTAGTTGTCCCATCGATGTAGTGAATGGTAGTAATTGTATTCTTTCTACATTGTATGATAGCACCAATCACATTTTTTTTAGATTAGCGACAAATATGACTCCTACAATAAAGAAGTTCGGTGAATGTTAATGCTTAGTAATAATTGTAAGTAGTGTTGCACGATTAAGCAAATTTCTCTAGTTAGTAAGTGAAAGATTTAACATAAGCATAGATTGCTCTCTTTTTGGTACCCAAAGTTTCCTATTTGACTATTTCTGCTTATTTTAAGATGCTGAAAATCAGTTAACGTAACTTATCATTAACTCTTACTTTTACCATGTCTTCTGCTTCTCGTATAATTATGGTAGCCTAGGGAAGTGACGATATTTATTAACTTTGCTAAAAAAAAACAGAAGGTAGGTTAGGGAACGATCATATTAGTTTATCAGCAGAATTTTTACTTTGAAACGCATTTCAGTGGAAGATCTATAAAGTCCGCTCTATCACGTGCGATAGTGACGTAGTGTGTTGGTTAATACGAACTCTGTACGCAGAGTACGTTTGAAAACCCTTATTCAGAGTGGACCACCAATGTTAGCACCGCTGAAATGAGAGAACAAGTTCTCAGAAATAGGTCTGCAGATCGAAGTATAACAGAATTATACACACGGCTGATAAACTTGAACATTACTGTGACGTCAATAAAATTTGCATTTTAGTACGCCAATTGAATATGAAAAAATCGCGCATTTAGTGTTATGCTTGTTCATAGATTGTTTTCATACTGCGCAATAATCACAGTACTAATTAACTTGCAGGCGAGTTTTGATTTGAAGTTCTTCTGCATCCCTTATACATACCTGATATGTCACACAGTGACTCATTTATTTCATAAATTGAAGCCTGTCCCTGCTGGAAGGAGCTATGAGACACAGGCATTCTTGAACAATTCTTGTTTACTGTGTTTCAAATGTTGACTGCCTTACAAATATTGTAACATCGTGGGAAATGAGGAAAATGTGTATAGACATAGAAGAGGATTACGTGTGAAAATATTGTTCGACTTCTTCTGTACAGAAAGTAGTGAATAGGAGAAACGTTTGTAGTTCCCATGTACGTACATTCCTACATAAATGCTAATAGAAATCTATCTACATGTTTTTCTTTACATGTTACAAAAAATAAATTCGAATGCATTATACATAATAAAAATGCTTTTGTGGCTCTTTACTTGAAAGTTTCTACATTTTAAAGTGGAGCTACCTGATCCGAGATCCGCTGAAGGGAATATTTCAACACAGGAACTGGACCAGTGACAACAAATGTTCAAATTTTAAGGGGTACAGGTCTTTTGTCTGCAATACGTTTTGAATCGTCCATCTTTAGACTGTAAACTTGTAGCTAAACTGTTTCATATATTTTACTGTAGTGTTGAGCACTTTGGAAATTATCCCATCGTTGTTCCATTGAGAAGTGACAACGGAGTAAAATGCACACCACCCGTTTTTATGTACAATGGTATGTGATAGTTATAATTCGCCATATGAATGTTACCGATTGAACCTCTGCTACCTAGTGAAATAGCCACTGGTTACAAAGATACAGAAAAATCACTGTAGCTTCTTCATCCGTTGTCAGCATCTTGTCTGCTAAATCTTGTGCACAATCAGATAATATGAAATGATAGCACGTTACATACTTTAGAAACAAGTGTTATGAATTTGTACTTTATGATCATTCTGCTGAATTAGTAATTTACTTCAAGTATGGAGATCATAGACAATGGCGCAATTCCAATTAAATCTAAAAGTGATTGCCAAGAATAATTAAATATTTTTACTTCTAAACCAAATCAAGACCGAAGAAAAAGAATGTGCTTGTCCATATTCATGAATTTTCAGGACAGCGTTTTTAAAGCCCATCATCAGCATTACATACACCTGGACCTCAAATAAAGTTTTGCTTGTAATAGACAGATTATGCATATTCCCTTGATGCTTGATAGTTTGTTAAAAAGACCCTTCAAAGAGCCAACACGCTGCACTCTTACCTCAATTCGGATAAAGATGGACCAAGAATGTTCTTTGCCTGTGGTCTTCAAATACATTCAGACCAAGAAATCTATGGAACTTAGATTATTTCTGCACTGCTAGGCGAGAAAATATTACCTCCAAATAATTTAACGAATAAAATAAAAAGGAGCTAATACAGTGCAAATGCAGTTTTACAAAGTAATTATGGTCTACTTATTGGTTTTGGCATATAGTACATTATAAATTACAGACACAATTTAGACAAATTCAGTTTATGGACACAGTTAATAGCGAAAAACGTTCTCCTTTTTCACTAGAGATAAGAGATTGCGTTGCATAGTGCTTCATATTAAACTAATTGTCGTTATTAACAAGGGGACATTCCCAATTGATCAGTTGACACTGACATGAAATATTTTTAATGTCATTATTCGAACGTATATATACCGGAAAATAACATTAAAAGACGCACGAACTGCCATGGATTGTGTAATAATTATTTGAAATTGTGAAATCAGTCATATTTGCAGTGAGTAAAAAGTCGCAGTACAGCCTTGAAGTTCACAAACCGTCAAGGAAATGAAGTATCGTAGCACAGAAATGTGAATTTGTGTGAAACGGAATAGACTATTAACGTGGGCGCCATCTTCAAATCCGCCATATTGGATAAACGTAATTTTTTCAAATGTCAAGTGGATCGTATAACATATCAAACAACACGAGAATGTTTGCAGATAGTCAGTCCAGACTTCCTTTTACGGTGTTGGAGCTTACTGAAATTTTGCCGCATGATACATGAATAGACGCCCAGTAGAAACTTGTTTCTCGCAAACCATTTAGGAACTGAAGCATCGTAGAACACAAATGTTGAAGGACAAGCGAGAAGTTGATACATTTTGAAGTACAATATAAAGGTAGCAGTAGCAGTTTATATTCATTCTACTCCAAAATGTAGCCCTTTGCCTACCATTTCATATTTGAAGCCTGAATTGTAAAACATCCTAAGTCCACCGGAGTATTTGTTTTTTCAGGAGGAACAAAAAATAGTCCAAGGTTTTGGGATGTTATTCTATTGAGCTGAAATTATTTTGTATTAAAAAAGGTTTTTGAGTTTGGATTAGGATGTCATATTTATGCAGGTGGATAGCCCTTGGAACATAGATACCGACGAACAGAAAAAATGCAAATACGAAAAAGTGGACTTGGGATGTTTTGCAATTCAGGTCTTCATTTGTGTACTATCATGCATTTCCCTGACATGCTGTGAGCTTTACTCACCGCAGAAAGGACCAATTTTAAATAAGTATTAAATAAACTATGGCAGATCGTGGGTGGGGTTTAATGTTATTTCCTGTATATGTACATTCGAATAAGGACAATAACAAATGTCATGTTAATATGGTATCATCAGTTGTAAAGTTTAGAGATTGCTGACATTGGTATGTAATACAGGAAATTTCGTTAAGGTAGACGAAATAACTTACATATCGACAGTCGACATATTTTATTAAACTACTTCCTTTTGCGAGTCTCTTGCGCATCCATTATATAATTTTGGAATTTGCGTTTTTGAAAGAGCATGTTCAAAGTATTTCAGGGTATCATACCGCCTTAGTTCTACTGTCAAAAATACTAGAAATATCATAGTGTAAAGTTCATTTTCCCACATTTTCGGCGAAACTATGCATTTGTGCACCTGCGATGGTCCATATATCTTTTAATTGTCTGTCAGAAATCTCGTGAGGTACGTTTGTCGGTGTTGTTTTTAACACCCTGTATATGGGTTTAGTAGTACACCACTATGCGCTACTATGTTCCGCTTTAACTAATATTTTGGTGTTCCTTCTTTGCTTTTAATTTAGTAATAATTGACAAAGAGAAAAGTTTTTGAGATTGTTTTCTTTCAGGTATCTTTAATATTGTGGATTGTATACAAAATCAGGGGCTATCAGCTATGAAAGAGTGTCACAAAACAGTGGAAAGAGAGGATGAATCGACAGTAAATGCTTCTTGCAGGTTTGTTATATTTATTTTATATATTGGTTTGTAAATAAAGATGAGAATAGGATACTGGAAAAGACGAGAGGTTATTCAAGCGATGTGAAGGAGGTTATCCTGTAGCGAGTTTTCGTCATATATCCATACGCTGGGTTATAGTTTATGAAGTTAGTAGCAATGACAAAACAATAGTATAGAAGGGTGCTCCTGAATACCCGTATACACGATGAAGACAGAATCTTTGAGTTATACTGAAACTATTTAAATCTGATAAGAAATCCATTGGTGGTCAGCCAATTACCGCCGCTGATGGGACTAATCGTGGTTTCATTTTTAACTCTTATATCGCCGTGCTAGTAACCAAATACCTTTTTTTTCAACGCATTCTCGTTCGAATTTGAGAGTTGGCTTCAGTCTGCGCGACCACAAAACTATCTCTGCGGTCACAGTTAAAACTAAATGAAAGAAGACTTGCGGGTAAGAAAAGATGGCTCAACAAAGGTTCGCAAGGTCATTTTCTTAAATATTAAGTTCTGTAAATATTTTGTTTTCTGAATTCATGCATTAATACGACAATTTGTGTACCACATGTGAATTTCCAGGTATATGGAGAAATAGTAAGATTTCTTAAAAATAAAATTATATATTTAACAAGGAATATATGGTACACTGGGGTCTAGGACGTTTCGGTGCAGGAAGTTTTGGTGTAGGACGTTTTGGTGTAGGACGTTTTGGTGTAGGACGTTTCGGTGCAGGTCGTTTCGGTGTAGGACGTTCCGGTGCACGGACGTTTCGGTGTGAGGACGTTTGGGTGCAAAGGATGATTGGGTGTATGAAGATGTTGATTTAAAATACCTTGTTAAGTTCAAACTCAATTTGTGTATCGTCATAAAGAGAACAAATATAGTCCAGTAATTGTTTTTATTGAGCGAAGCAGTCTATAACTTCTTTTAGTCTATAATGTAAAGGAGTATTAATCGAAGGATTAAAATATCGCCTCCCGCTAAAGGGTGTAAGTAGGATGTAATTAGCATTAAGTCTTGTGTCTCAGATTTTTAATTAATAATAAACGATTGCAATGCTATAGTTAATCATGATTTGAATTAAGAGTTTATATTTGACACTTAACAACTTTGCTTTCTTTTTTCCCTCTCTGTTCGTCTTTAGTTTGTAGTTTCCGAAAATTAAATTTTAATTGGAATAATTTTCCATTATAGAAAACTTGACTGGTGTCAATGTTCATGGCAGGGGGATGGAGTGGTATTCGTCTGAATACATAGAAGTGAACTTTTAATTAGAACTGGCCTGTGATTGGTGGAGAGGAGGAGCCTTAAATTAACTTTTAGTTGGAACTGTTCTGTTATTGGTGGATATACAATAAGTGAACAGTAAATTAGGCAAACTGTTATGTTACTCCGATTTTTTTAAAGTATAGTTTAGTGATAGTCGTGCAAGGTTCCCGCTTATTTGGATAAATCGAATTCCCTGGCTTTTCCAGATTACTATTCAAAGATTTAGGGATAATTTAGAACAATTAAACCTGGAAAAGGCTTTATTTAAGTTTTCGAAGTTCAGCCTATAGCAGCTCTGCCACCTGCATGATCAAGTGACGGAGCAGCTTCAGAATGATAAACTGGCCTATTGAAAAGTTCAGGAGAAAAAAAAATCAATAGCAAAATTAAACATGACACATGACCGTTCATGTGTCGATAACTGGCACCTTTTGTACTCAAGGAAGTTATCATGGGATCTTAATCTAAAAATCACAAAGTAATTTATCTGATATAAAAAATATAACTCTTAAAAATAATTTAATGCGAGCTTAATCTCTTTACAAATATTCATCTACATATGGACAACGTAAATTAATCACAAGTTAGTATTGTAACCACTCAAGTGGCTTTTCGAATTAAATTCAGATGCAAGACTACGGATATAAAATGTGACAGGATACTCAAAATATGTAACCTTCCATATTATTCTTACAATACTAGAGGTGAATTTTTAAAAAATGTAGCAACTATCAGTGATGCCTGAGGAATCTTATCGTGTGCACAGAAAACTGAACGCATGGAAGAAAATGGTACAGGACCCTCTTCGCACAGAAATGATTTGGGTTAGTTCTCGGACATGCATGGCATTCAATTAGTCTGCCAGTTTTTTTCAAGTTATGTTCACACTAACAAGTTACTGTGAATAACACAGTTCTTTTTCTTAATGGTGAAAGTTCTAATTCAATAGTCACTCAAAATTAAGATTATGTGCAAATTAACTATTACAGAAATTGCTGTAGTCAGTGCTTTACGCAGAGTCCTTAGGGAGGAAAATCTACCCTCAAAGTTTTGATTTTTCTCTCAAAAAGTTCTTACAAAGGTTTTCATCTTTCTACATTGTAAGGAATTAGAACTGGATGAGTTTGTTACATTTCTATTTATTACTCTGAAACCTCATTTATCCGGATGGGACCGGACTCGTTCCGGATAAACCAGATTTACAATATTTTCATGTTATAAGCATCTGCAAATACATAAATAGTTTACCATTATTATT
>JAGDQP010036442.1:0-19068 GCA_022664845.1 Lepisma saccharinum | reverse complement strand
CCCTCGGGTTTGTTTTTACTACTCAAATTAAACAAGTTAGCGCTGTGATTCAATTAATAATCGCGATGACTCCGGTCCCTTGATAGCATCTGAAACACAAAATATGTGGCATTTTCTCATAGGTTGGCAACAATGAAAACTCGGGTTCTTAGGGCCACAGTGTTGTTACATTGTCCCCAATAATGTTAATTCCAAGTTGGTGTGGTTATGTCGAAGTGTATAGAAGGAATTTTTTAAAAAATGAAAAAAGTGGCAACACTGATATCTGGAGAACAACGTCGAACCCGGAATACCTTTGCGACCTTGCCCAGTGCCAAAGGAAGACAATTCTTAGTTTGGGGTACATCGATGGACGCGTGTGGAATTGTATAGCTTTGCCACCCCCGTTACACACCTGGGGCTGTGAAACCAAAAAATTAGAAACCCGCTTCTAATAAACTGACGAGACTTTTCTAATAATACCTTAACCAAGTCCCTACGTCTTCTAGTTCCTGAGATATAGGAGTATAAGTTTTACCCGAATCCCCCGTTTCACCCTATAGGGTGTCTAATAAAAAGTAGAAGAGCCAATCCTAATGAACTGACGAGGGCCATCCAGTGACATGTCAAGCAAGTCCCTAAGTCTTCTAGTTCCAGATATAAGAGTCTGAGTTGTACCCCAATCCCCCGTTTCACCCTATATGGGGTGACTAATACAAAAAATAAGATAGTCATTCCTAATGAATTAACAAGAGCTTCCAAATGATACCTCAACCAAGTTCCTACGTCTTCTGGTTCCTGAGATATAATTTCTTGCAACAGACAGACAGACAGACGGACAGACAGGAGCGGGATATAAAGTCCCTTATTTTAGTTTCAAGGGACCTATAACTTACACCCCAAATTGTTCTTTACTTCCATTTTGAAGCTCGCTGAATCCAAATCTTTTTCCTTTTTTCTACCCCTACTTTATTTGAATAGGGGGGGGGGGGGGTCAAACCCAAAACTTCACGGAGGACCACCAATATTTGAGGTTGAAAACTCCCGGAGTCTCTGATACTAAAACTGTTTTCAGTTTCTCCATATCATTTATACTTTTAGAGTTATTACAATTTCTTTTTTGATTGCGAGGGGTTCTTGCACTAAACCCATAAGAATACACAGAGCTACTTAAGATGGCCTCGTGACCTTAGTTTCTGCCCTGTTGCTTCGTAACTTGGTTCATATCACCTTTCGTCCTTTCCGAATGGAACGCCAAGGTCAAGTTTGCTCTTTTATCACCCAACCCTCTTCTCGTGATCCAAATAGGAGCCCTTCACTGTTTTCAATATGTATGTGCAAAACACACACACGCACACACACATAGACACTGTGAGTTCTGTACGTTGTGAGGAACAAGACAGCAAGAACTGGTGGGAGAAATGAACGCATGCGCAGTTAAGTGTGTGTTAGATCACGCGTCAGGTTTGCCAACGTCTATGCGGATTCCAGTAAAGGCATGGTATGAGTGAAAAACGCTATACATCTTTATACGATTAGCGAGGGCAGCGCCACGCACGGAATGTGCAGGAACTTAAGCTATACATTTTGTATGCACTTTTATATCAAACGGAATCCCGGATCCAATTTTACAAGTGAAGTTTTTTGAGGTACTTGGACGTTGTAGAGTACGAATAATACGGCTTTTAAAGTAAGACCCGAATACGGATCTCAGAAACACCGGGGTCTCATAATGACGGCGAACAGTAAATGTAAGTGAGTCGCAATGATAGTGGGATGTATATATATATATATATTTGATCAACGTTATGTTAACTTATCACAAGGGTATGCTATTGATGTCCTTGTGTATTTTCAGCTCTCACGGAAGGATCGCAGATTAAATTTGAAAATATAGAAGTCATATTATTCTAAAAAGACGGTTGTAATACTCGAAGCTATGCATACGGAATATAAATTTATGCACATCTTTATATCATTTACATACCGTGAGCATTATATTTGAAATCAATAATTAGATAGGTGTAGTTCAAATTTTAAACAATAATTGGCGTGCATCGTTCTAGTTCGTAAACAAGAAGTAATTTTCTATAAATTGTTACGGAAATGATAAATGCGTCCAAATATTATTTGCAAGTGATACAAAACTATAATTACTTTCCTCTGTGTGATTGCTGCATGATAATTTCCAAATTACACATACAAGCATAGCTCAATTATTTTCAGGACCGAGTAAAACAAATGTAGTATTTTTTTTTTCACAAAATTCTAATACATTTTCATGTGCCCTTGCACAAAAAGTGACTACTTGACAGTTTTGTGCCATGAACGAGTGATTTTCTATACTTTTCGAGTTTTACGCCAGGGAGATGAATATTGCATTTATTTTCTTCTGAGGGAAGAGAATTATCTTGGTGTTGTAGTTATTTTTCTTAGACGCAATATTTCCTCATTGCGGAGCGAATAAAATTGCATTGAAATAACTGCTATTAAAGTGTTGAACCCATTTTAAAACGAAAGAATGTCAACTGTCAGGAATAACAAGTTTCAGTTGTTAGATAAATTTGTTCATTTATATTATTGCATAATATTTTAACATAGTAAGTTATAACCCATAGTAATTGAAATATCTACTTTCTCCACGGGATCTAGCTTAATTCAAAATAAATTCTTTATATTAGCTACTTCTGTTATGTCTGCGTTGAACATGCTTCAAATGTTATCACTTTCCTCATTTTGCAAGTCAAGATTGCAGAATACTATATAAAATCAAGGGATGATGTAAGTACAAGAACACAATGAGAGATAACGTATAACATCCCTTAACTTTCCACACACCATTTTGTGTTCTATGTATCGGAAATGAGAAAAATATCATTAAAATACATTCAACACTATATAACAAAAGCAGCTACTATATTTACTTACTGTGTTATGTTACTGGCAATTTCGAACTACATGCAGAAGTTTTAATCACAATATTTTAAGAACTAAACCTATGTTGAATTTCCCTACTATATAGAATTAATAATTCATCATTTCGCATTATGCCCTCACTCAGATTATAATTTCTCCCTGTACTAATTTATTTTGCTTTCGTAATATACTATTTACTTAGCACAATCTTCGTATTCTAGACCAATCTAAAATTAGAATCAGCAACTAAAGCATAAATTCGACCAGAGATAAATTTACATCTCAGTGAGTACAATTTAATGACCAATACACTATTCTACAAGCATATAAAATGTCGTAGCAATTTTTCATATATTACTGGTATAACACTTTCGCTATTGATTAGTAGCTTCCAACAAAATTCGTTGACCATAACATAAAGTTTCCATCACAACACTGACAATAACTTGTTTTACTGGTACTTGAATATTCTCTATGTGCCATTATAAGTACACAAGACTAGTGCACAAAACTGCTTTTCGCCGCACTATGAACTACGTACTAGTGGATAACAAATTTGGAGGTTTTAGAGGAAGCTTGTGACGTCACTTCCTGTGCGAAACCCGGCGGTTAATAGACAACGCTATCGCCAACAAATGATTAATTTAAATCACGCATTGATTGAAAGACGACCGCAATGGGCCCGAAGACATGGCCAAGTGATTGTCTTACACCACAAAGCGCCGTCTCGCACAGCAAAACCAGTGAAAGACACCTTGAAATCGCTTGGATGGGACATCCTTCAGCACCCACCGTACTCCCCAGATCTGGCGCCATCTGACTATCTCCTCTTCGCATCAATGGGGCACGCGCTCGCAGAGCAGCACTTCACCAATTTCTAAGACGTTGGAAAATGGCTCGACGAATGGTTTGCCGCAAAATACAAGCAGTTTTTCTGGCATGGTATGCATCAGTTACCTGAAAGATGGGCGAAATGTGTTGAAGCCGATGGCCAATATTTTGAATAAAACAAAATTAATTTCCCTTGAAAATTACGTGTTTTCTTTACCACAAAATCCGGCAAAAACTTATGCATACACCTGGTATTATTTTCAAACGTAAAGCTATGAAGTCACCGAAAGAGTTCTGAGACGGCATTGCTACTACGTCACCGACCACCATTGATTAACCTTAACCTCATATATGGTGGTCGGTGACGTAGTAGCAATGCATATATATTTGTGTGTATGTATGTGTGCTGCGTGCGTGCTCTTTAGCCTAATGATAAATGAATATAATTTCAATGTTTCACGTTTTACTTTCACTCTCCGTCTCTTCCTTTACTTTTTCATTTCATGTCTTCCTGTTTTGCTCTTCTCTATTTCTTCTTCTTCTTCATATTTTATTTTACTCATTCCTCAATGCATGTATGTGAGTTCATTATATCTCTGCAGAGTATTATAAATACTAGCCCATTAATGATCTAATTATTAAAATGTTATATTTGTTAGTGATGGAATGCACAGTCACGTGTCCGACACAAACACTTTCAGAAATTGGTAGATTATAGTGCTCTTTTGTTTATTTCAAGAGGAGGAATATTTTCTTATATTAATTGGGCATAAAAGTTGTTTCGCACATAAATTTTCAATATATTATTGATTTGTGTTTTACTCAAATTTGAAATTCGCAGCATTTAGGGTTTTGCAATAGGCTTAACAGACAAAACTGTTTTGAATTTGAACATGTTCACACACTTCATTTCGATACTATTTTGATTTTGTTATCTTGGCGCTTTCTGTTAGATATTAGCCAGAGGGATATTAGTTATTCGTGTTCCTTTTATATTTGATTTACATTAGTGGACAGGAATGGAAGATATGATTTATAGCACCTACTGAGTTTGTTACAATTTATGGCACTACTAGGTTCGATAAACCTCACCAAATTTCCGCCCTGAACCAAGCGTATTCAAAGCTTTTAACCAAACTTGACTCGTCCTAGATGTGTATCAGAACTCTGCTTTTCCAGTGACAATTTTTAGCATTTTTACGTTATCACCTATTTTGGTCCCCATTTTGAAAATGTGAGAAAGGGTTTCGAAACCACTCGTGTACACACATCAATTACACTTAAAATATAATGTAAATTCTGTTAGATTTCTAGAAACATGTACTTTATAATTTTAGATCATTTGGTTCTATTTATCAAGTTTTCATACGTAATTTTAATATGTTCTTTCTCTCTCTTCTCTATTCCAAATTTCTCTTTCAGTCCATTTTCCTCTGTCTATTATTGACGTACGTCCATTGGTCTCCATCTTTCATTCTGTGTGTTTACATTTCTTATTGAATAATGTTATGTACATTGGTTCATCTCGCTATCATTCTTTCATTTATTCGATACTAATGCAAACATATTTTGATGAAAAGAATGCTCATTTTGTTCGTTCATTTTCATTATTCTAGAGCGACGAGGGGAAAGAGAGGAGGGGGGGTTGCAAGAATAATATATCATTTGGGTGGCCTAGCTGCATGGCACTGAAGCTCTTGTTAATAATTTTTAAATATATATTTTTCACCTTGATTTCTATGTATTAGGAAACATAATTTTACCCTTACTTTTCAGTGTGTTTTATATACTCATATACTAGTTCGGATTTTGTTTTCGTTTTGAAATAATCGGCTATCATGATGAGTTTTCTCAATAATGATGTAATTAGGTAGCAAACGTGAATAACGTTATTATTGTCTATGATTCTTCATATTTGTAATCAGTGTGTTTGCTGAACATTTATGGATAATGAGAACCAATTTTTTGGGATATAATTACTTCCTGTCAAAATGATTAATGAAAATTTCTTTAAAAGCACATCGCCTATGAGTCACTACTGTTTGAAGCTTATTAAGCCTAAAACCCAATTAGGAAATAATGCTAAATCTTGTGAATAGTTTTTTTTACACTATAACTTCTACGGCAGAAATTCATTTCAGATCTAAAATGAAAATTAGTATGGAATTAAATTTGCCTCCAAATCTCAGCAGACTATTTATGTAAATCTTTCTGAGAATACTTGTGTTTTTTAGGTCGGTCAATTTTCACAGCTGATATTTTCCCCTCTTACTAACTAGCTGCGTGGCTGAAAAAACTAGAAGAGGAAGAGTGTTGTTTCTTTCAACCCTATTATTAACATGTGTGGAAACACTAATTTCCAATTAAGTCCGGTTTGTTTCGTTGTGGTTATTAAGTTATTTTCATTTTTTTGTATAGTCGCCCTCACTGTCATTTGCTTTCCAACTTCAAATGTGACTTCACAAAACGGCAATTGGTACAATCATAGGACATTACGACAATATGGCGTTGTATCCGTCTTAAAAAAAAAAACACAACTTTCTGACAAGACTGATTATTCTTTAATAACAAAAAGAAACTAAGGTGGAACAGCTTACGAAGTATACCGCCTCCTTCTTCAGACTACACTTTACAACTTAACATAGAAAACTACTTAAGCAAAAAAAGAAAGGAGTTCGCCTTTTACCAATGAGGGGGCAGTACTACTTATAAAATCACTTTTTTTTCCTAACGCTGCTCTCCCACGGGTGAGCGTACCTACAATTCACCTTTGACGTAATATAAAACCTGTTGCGTTTGATGAGCTACGAGATGGAAACAACTTTTATCTGATAAATGTAGGAAATTCCTTCTTATAAATTATTTCTCATGAAAACAAGTCCATCGCTATATCAGCTTAAACAAAAGAAATAATAAAATCAGTAAATAGGTTTAAAAGTTCGTAACCTACCAAGAATTAAAACAATAGAAATAAATAAGTCAATAATAAATAAACAAAAACAATTATTTTAATTATATCAAAATAAGTTATATAAATGAAAAGTAATGCTATCGAAAAAACTAATATCAGAATTGCCGGTTTGCGACTTCATTTACATATCTTTCTCCACTTTCTATCTTAATTTTTCAAAATGTCGTCCCACTCAGCATCAATACTATTTCCACTGCTCTAAAACTTGGTCCTCTGGGCCACCTCTCTTATCCCGTTTGCTTCTTTCCACTTTCAAATTAATTGCCTATATGTATGTTGTACAACTGTTGCTCTTTCCCCGTTAACTTAATGACCACTTTCACTGAAGTGCAGGGAAATAGCATGAGTGTCTCGCCATATTTTGATATCATCTTAAGTTGTTTAAAATGTTCTTGCAACGTCCTCTTGGTTTTCCCCACATACATCATATCACACATCCCACAAAGCACTTCATATTTATATGCCCATTCCTCGGAGTCACTGTAGTTAATTATAAATGGTTGAACATCATTATTTCATATCATTTGACGCAAAATAAGAAGCTGTTTCAAGGAAACGCGAAATGTTTTAACGATCATCATATGAACTACCTGCTTAGCTAATTACTCAATAATATATCAAATAATAGCTAAAAACACAAACTATTTTTAAAAGTTTTGTCAATAAATCATTGTCAGCATGTTTTAATGATTAAATGCAATACTGATTAAAACTCGAGTACTAGGTGCTCTGATACTGTGTTTTCTATATTGTGCCAAACGAACGGTAAAATAGGTATCTACTCTATTTCATTTCATAAAGAAATCTAGTCACTCCCTTAATACCAACTTTATTAGTTTATGACCTTTCGAGAGATTTAAAGCTATTTTGCACATGTTTCACTCATTAAACAGTTGAAACTAAAGAGTAATAATATCACATAATAAGTATAAGATCAGTATTGAGATTTATTACATTTTTTGCGAGTATTAAAATTTACCGAAATTCATAAAAATTAAATTTTGTTTTCAAGTTTCATTCAGTTTAAAATTAACCGAAATTCATGAAAAAAGAATTTCGTTTTCGAGCTTCCTAACAATTGATAAAACATTTTACTGGGCCCTTTTTCTATTAGTAAACCTCATTACACTGTGTTACCATTATTGAAAGTAATACTAAAACTATCTTTTCGGGCCTGACTCTTATTAATCATTCACAAGCACATCACTATTCAATTGAAACTCACAGAACTTGTAGTAGATTAGCGAAACAGCCCAAGTACCACAGAACTTTAGATTAAGTTTACCAAAAAAAAAAAAAATGATAAACTAAGGCCAGGTTAACAGAAAGATAAAACACTCAGAGCATTGGTGATCACCTAGATAAAAATGGACGAAAAGTTCATTAAATAACACGGAGACGCCTGTATACTTAGAATAGCTGAACTAAACTTCAACTGTGAAAATGATAGTGCGGGTTAACTAAATATAAAGTATGGAAGAGTTACTAATATCATGATAAAATTAAATATTTCAATTCAGAATGAAGGAGTGAAACATTGTAAAACAAAGGGTAGAAATTGTCACACCTCTCACTTTTAATAACAAGCAGGAATCCGCATTGCTTGATAAACAAAAAAAATCACCTACTTGAAATAAAAACGAGAAGTGACCAAACAAATTTGGAACAGTAGCGTTCGACTAAGGTTAGACGTGACTCCTCCCAAAACGAATTCGGTTGTTAATAGGTAAGAAAAAAAACATTCCTATTCTATGATAAATATCGACGAAACAAGAATCAAAAAATAATTCGATTTTAAAACTTTACTAATTTATTTACTGTTGAATCAGTGAACAACGTATTTAGTCACAAACGAATGCAACACAAAATCGTAGAATTCTTTCAGAAATTATCTGTTAATTACAAAACAAATTATTAAGTTTCTTAAACTTGATAAAAATAAGAATCGTCTAATCTCATATTTGAATATTTTTACTACTGAAGCTAATTTAATTTTACGAGAGATGACGTAAAATAATTGAAAACGAATCACCACGCCAAACTAAAAAATGAACGCACAATTCAAATCCGTCTGAAACCAACGTCCACCGGACAAAAACACATGAAACCACTCACACAACAACAAAATAGAAAATTTGACATTGACCGTGTTTCAACTGCAAAGGCAGATCAAAGGGAAATACGATTACCCAATCTATATGGTGTAGCCATAGGAGCCAATCTTCACAGCTGACTGAACAACTCATGACCCAAGGAGTACAAACCAGACAACAAAGCCAGTTTTATTTCGGTCCTTTAATTTTAATTTATCAAAAACAATTCCTTTGATTTTATTAGTATATGAAGAAAACAAAAGTAAAATTAAAATTAAATATCTTTTGTTAAACCTTTAATCTGATTTAAACGGGAAGGAAAAAAAATAAAAAATCTTTCACCGTTAATTCTAGATTTAAGAAAGAAAAGTCATGCACTCTACTCATTAAATTTATTTAGCAAAAACGAAGGATTGATTATACATAGTTTCTACTAAGATTATTTTTTATGAACGCGAAGCTTAAGTTAATTCAAGTATTAGTTCAAATTTTAGTTTCTACTATTATCAGTAAAAAACTACACGAAGGTTTAACAAATTTTGTAGAGAATCAAACTTCTAACTTCGTTTAACCTCTCACTTATTTAAATGCACAAGATTTAGACATTATGTTAATGAAGACAACGTTTCTAATAACGTGGCAATCGAAATTAAGTTCAGAATCGCACTGTAAGAACCTCTCAAAAGTTCATTTATTTAACAGCAGTGTTAACCAATTTAGATTGATTAATAATTCGTAACAACGTAAAGTAATTCTTTACTCCACGAAACAATTTACTTTATTTAATTAAGTTACGATTCAGAAAAAAGGTTATTTAACTCAATTTTAAATTGAAATTATTTCTTACTTCACTGAATTACGTTACTTATTATTATCAACTTCATGACTCTTAACAAAACTCAGAAGAATTACAATCGGTTTTAACTCAACTATTAAAGAAATAATTGAGTTCTTCTTCCTTCTCAATATGTACAAAGTTGAACTTAAAATATTCTTTAGTCATATAATGATTGACACCGAATCTAACTACTGTCACAAGCAACGTCGTGTCCCGTCTCTTGAATTAAACCATTAACACTGACGGCAACAGCCATGCAAGGCAAGCTGTTGCATATTTTTGGTTGCGAAAATAAAAAGCACATCTCCTTCTCGAAATATAAAGTACTTCGCTTGCTTAAAATCTACTTCATTTGAACTAATAGGATCGTTGATTAATTCAGAACAAATCAAGTTAATCTTTACACCCTAGCAGTGGAAAAATAAAAACAAATCCGGCAGTTCATTTGTCACAGTGAGCATTTCAAATATTTATTTGATAAGTGGCTAACTGTTTTAAGCAAAGTGTAATCTTAAATGTTGCACAGCTTGTATATGAATATTTTGTTGCATACAGTTCGTCGAATAGGTTAGCTAACTAATGAAGTTGGTATTAAGGGAATGATTCATTTTTGGTTATGAAATGAAGTACAGTAGATACCTATTTTACAATTCTTTGGACACAATGTAGAAAACTCAGTGCTAAAGTATTTTACACTCTAGTTTTTATCAGTATTGATGTTTATTAAAAATGATGGCACTGTTTTATTGATTATGCTTCAAAAAAGTTTGTTTTTGCTATTATTTTGATATATTATTGAGTGATATTCTAAGCAGGTATTTCATATGTTGAACGTTAAAATATTTCTCGTTTCCTGGAAACAGCTTCTTATTTTCATTCATACTAAATGAAATAAAGATATTCAATCATTTTTAAATAACTGCAGTAACCCTAAGGCATGCGAATAATGCGTTTCTCTTCCGACGTAGCAAAAACAAGTAAATCTCTCCTAGAGCGTCTGTGTGTCAGTATCTGTATACATTAGTGGTACATCTCTGGGAATCATAATAGTAAAGGCTAGCTTGTCAACCCTTATTAAATATGTTAGGGTTGATTCCGAAATATCTTCTCTCGATATTATCATGCCTTGTCATATTTTTGAATATATAGATGCGCAAAGGGTTTTTTTATCATTTATTTTCCTGGCATGGTATTTTTCAGGGATTATTTACTACATACAGTTTAATTAAGAGTTTAGTTTTTTTTAAATTCATTTCTGCAGATATATGGTCGTTTTTCCTCCTTTTTGCGTCTCTGTTGGAGGATAAGCTACCTATCCCTTGCAGAGTCATTTTCCCGGGATCCACTGTGGTTGCTCCGAAAGTATTGAAGTATCTAAGAACATTGTACACTTGATAGTCCAATTGCTGTACTAAGTAATATTTTGACAAACGATATGACTCATTATGTTATTTTCGGTCGACGGATTCTAAGTTTCCACATGTTTGCCGTTATCAATAAGGATCTTGGAAGTAAGTTGTTGAGGGCTCTTGGTAGAGGCGTTTTATTTTACGTTTCCGCCTGCGCTTTTCTCACATCTCACTTCTCTTTGTTTTCGGCTTTGATATCTGAGTGGTTCGGATTGCTATTTGATCCGCTCCTTCCTTTTCTCTTTTCTTTTCTGTATTGCATCTTTTTCTTCCTGCTGCGTTTTGTTCAGCTGAGATATTTTAGTGAAATATGGAATACTTTCTTTATCTTTTCCATCTACATGCGTTATCCGAATGCGAATTTGTGATCGAGCGATGTTGCCCTGCAATATTCTTTGCTTATAGGGTCTGTCCTAAGGTTGTGTATTGACGGCTTCGAGTACTGCATGCAAGTGAAACCGTAAATGTGTGAATTGAGTGACTTTTAGCATGCAACGTTTCGCCTCCATTCGATTTCTTACATAGGGAGGTGCTCCTTACTAAGGTACTAGTTTGACCAGTCTGGTTCAGATTTGGTAGCTATCTGTCTATATTAATCTGTGAGTTGTGTGAGGAATAATCATCATGTTTTAGTTTTGCTCTCATTTCAGGGTGACCTTTCTTCCTTCTTCTGAGCTTTCCTGTGTAAAGTTTTGTGCTTTATCCTTTTTGTGGGGTGTTACATATAAAGGGAGACCCATCTGTGTCGCGATTCTGCTGTCGATCCCATCTTCTTTCTCCTGATGCTTTCTAATATATTCATGACACCTTTCCTGTATGTTTTAGTCCATTGTCTCCTCAGAACTATCCTGATATTCTCTGCGATCGCCGCTGCACTATCAATGCACTGCACATGCCAACCTTTTTTTGTCTCTTTCTTTACCCTCCCCTCTCTTCTTTTCCTTCCTCTTCCTCCTACTCCTCGTCCTGTGCCAGTTACAGTAACCATTCTCTATCAGCTGTTTCCATAACTTTTCAATTTCTATCTCCCTTTAAACCTATCCATATTTTTCATACCAATCCTTCAACATATTCACAATTAAATTAACTTTTGTTACCTCGGTCGATGTTTCCTTCTGTTCCCAAAGATAAGAATTAGACCGGCAATTCGTATTCTTTGATAGCATTAATTTTATCTATGTATCTATGTATTTATTTACATATGTAACATTATATTATTGTTATTTTAGTTTATTTATTATTTACTTATTTATTTATTATTTACTTATTTATTTCTCATTTTTTTTTAATTTGTGGAACATTACGAATTTACAAACCAATTTATTGATTTTTTTGTTCTTTGGTTTTAGCTGTTATAGCGAGGGACTTGTTTCCGTGAGAAATTATTTATATGAAAAAAATTTCGGCTTTTATAAGAACATTCATGCCAGAACTTGAGATAAGAATATAAGTTATGTTGTTCCATCTACGAATTTGTATCTAACTGAAGTGAGTTGGGCAGCCTATTGGGAATCTTGGTCTTCAGTTTGTTCATGGGAAAATGTTGAGGAGAACAACTTTTATTTCACCTTAAACATTTAATTATGGAAATTGTTTCACTTAACATATTTAACAATAGACACCAGTGTTAAGAATATAATTACAAATATTTTCAGCATGATTTTTGTCCGAATAAGAGGACTTGATAGAAAATATTGAAAACTGTAGAAATTGTATTCATATTTTTTTGTCTGAACGTTTGTATGAAACCGCGTATAACCTAATTACATAAGTGATTCGGTTCTTGGTATGACAAACTTTCCGTAACGGTTTACAGAGACCTGTGGAATGAAACATTGCCGATCGTAACATTTTTTTTTTCTTTAGGCGAACATAGAAGAAACTTTTCCGAAACAAAAAGAAATAGCTCACATATACGTAAACTCTCTCTGTCTCAAAATTAAAACATGCACACAGGTAAATATGGTTGTCTGAAAATTTATGAATAAATCACTAACCATGAAAATTACAAGAGAGGATATCGTTAGGTATTCTTTCTGTTTCAGAGCATAGTAATTATGAAATGCAAATATTAATTGTCAATTCGTACTCTTCTTTTCTCTCATAACTTATTTGTAGTTCAACAGGATTAACTAGCTATTAGAATACAGTAATTATCTAAAATAAAAGTAGTTACTACTCACTACATTTTGTTCATTTTCATTGTGGATTGAGCTTAATTTTCATTTCATTAATGTTTGTAATATTAAACAGCATAATCAAACACATTATATTTCAAATTCGCATTACAGCCTCTGACAAACTCAACTAAAAGCAAACACGATTTGGGTACGAATTCACTAACATTACTTTGAAATTAGGTTAAACATATAAAATGTCTCAACTCATAATATTTTCTCTTCGACGTAAATCAGGTCGTTGGATGGTTTAGCTTAACCCATCAATGGACCAGTCCAAGCTATAAATGGGCTAAGAAAGTCCGTACATCGTTGTCCTTTTTAATAAAGTACATCACTTAAGACTGACACAGTAAACGAATGGTAGACGTAGTTTGAACGATTTCGAGTGGAAATTCTTGGTCGCGTTACTAACACCAGTTGTAAAAGGGTTTTCATTCACGTGTTCCAAGTATATTCGTTGTTGAGAACGTTAGTCTAATAAAAATTGTAAGAATGATGATGACGTAAACTTCCTTCTCCATCCCGCGTTAAGACTAGATCTAGAGCCTTCAATTCTTCATTACCATATTCTTTATAAAGTTATTGTTCGTCTAATAACTTACAACCAACGCGCGAAATATGTACTGTTTTAGTATAAATTAAAGTGTTACTAAACTTCCATTTCTGTGATTGATTGAGTTGCATGATTACCCAGACGAACATTTAATCTCAAGGTAGCTCAAGAAGACTAATTTATATTTGGGAAGCTACGTGATGCAGATATTTCAGAATAATATCTTTATTTTTCATCCGAACTGCACCAGACATAATATCTCAGTATAAAGCGTTTATCTGTCTATTGGCCATTTCTCTGTGGAGTAATATTAAAATCACTACAACACGTACAGAGTGTGATCTTTGAACAAAGAAGTAGATAGTTAAAATCGTATTTTACGTTCTTTTCTTTATTTCATAATGGTTCGTAGTGTCATCAAATTTTGGAACGTTAATTGAAGTCATTTCCCAATGTCATAGAATGATGAAATTTTACAGAGCGACCTACGTCCTGTAACAATACAAATTCCCATTTTTACTTTCATATATTTCTATATATTTATATATTTTAAAAGCAAATCCTAATATTTGTTTTATTCTCAACTTCTTTATCATAAAATAAATACTAGCCTGGGTTTTCCTGGTTCCAGAATCCTTTAAGATTTGGTCCACAAAATAATAAACTTCAGAATATATATCCGAACATCGAAATTTCTGAAAAAGGATTATTAAAACATGCATTTCTTAATAAATTCGCACTAGAAAAATAAAAATAATTTTGTTTATGCATGACTAAAAAGAAAACAATGTGGCTTGTCATTTCAAGAATTTATAAAGTGACTGTACATGAGAGCACGCCCAATGATTTTCTTTTTACGCATGCATAAACAAAATTATATTTTACTTTTTAATACGAATTGATTAAGACAAGAATGTCTTAAAAAAGTTTTTTTTTACTTTTCTTCTCAACCATAGAAACATATTTACTTCTATTGCGTAACGTTAGGAATCTAATGATAGTTGTTTTGGTACACTTCGCATCAAAAAATGCAACAGCGAACGCCGTGCAGATAGGCAACCCAAATGGCACCTTCTTATCCCATAACCATGTCTGGTGTACAGAAGCCCTATTTTTTCTTCCTTCGTCTCGCCCATACTAAAATCAGTAAACATCATGAGCACGTTTTTTTTTTCAAAATTGGCATGTATTAGTATCGATAAAATAAAAGAATCAAAGCGAGACGAATCGTTTTGGGATTTCACATTTGTTCAGGGCAATTCGAATGAACAAAGGATTACATGTTTCACATTGCAAACGTCAAAAAAGAAACAGATGTAATAGTATACTGTGGCGTTACTCTACAGAGAAGAGTAAAGCCAAGTTCGCGGGCGTAATAGCAACCTTTCATGTTTCAGGGGTTTCAGAGGTTCGAGCAAATTTGGTACGTGACTAAAGATGCGTGGTCAACCAGCGGCATATTTGCCTCGAGGGAAACAGCTGTCAAGAGAAAACACATCCAAATACATTTTATGCAATTTATTTCAAGCTAATAAGAATAAAAAAAATGTGAAGGATAATTACATTAGGTACATCATGGAAGTATATTAACAAATTCTTATAATGAACATTTCTCGTTTCTATGGATGTACGATTAAACAACTAATATTAAACAAATGTTTCAACAAACAACAGACTACCTCTCCTTTGATTCCATTGCCAAAGTTGAAGTTAATACAATCAATTTCTAACTAGGCAACTTCTAAGTGAAGGGGACCGATACCGTTGTATAAAGACGTGAAAGTAAGACATGCTACGTGTCGCAATGCAAAATATGTTTCATGTACGAAAACTTTCAAAGTCCTAGAATTTAATTGACTAACCTGTCGATTGTAGTTTTTCTAAGTTCCTATCTGGTTGCAATTCACACAGTGGTGTCGTTCCAACGGTGTCGAGGACTGGTAAGGCTCCTGAAACTTCCGTCCCTAGGTTTTTATATGAGGTCGTTTTGACACGCCTAAGTTTGTTTACACTGGAATGTTCTAGAAAGACTTTCATGAACACGTAGCCCTTACGTAAAAGCTCGTGATTTCGTTCTGGAACAATTCGACAGGAACTGAGGAAGGATGTTTGGGTAGTTGAGTAACGAGTAAGTCTATTCTTGACCACAGTTTGTGTGCTATAATTGTTCCATCGGCTTCTATTGATTTTATCTAGCCTTTGTTTATGCCGCTTCCCTTAGATTCTCATCGTTGTTTTCCAAATTCCGCAAACAACAGAAATCTTATGTATCACCAGACCAGATTGAGGCCAAATTTCCTGCACAGCTCATGCTGTTATTTATTTACGAATTCTAGAAAACTCGATGTTTCTAAGCAGGGAAATGACAATGTTTCAGGCTTTCCACAATTTCTCGTAATAAACTTTTTTTTTCTTTCTTCTTACTTTTTTCCTTTTTTTTTGTTACTCAGCATAGAGTCTCGCTCTATTTGGGCAATTAAATTAAGGTGAGCAAAATCCAGGATTGGGGTTTAGGTAAGACAAAAAATCTAATTCCGCAACATCCTCTCCGCCTTCATTGTCAGCTAGCAGGAATTAAAGTTGCAAATGAAGGGGATTTTGCTATGCGTGTTCATAGAATCAATCCAGAACTTACGTCCTATCCTTACTTACTAGTCTGTGTTTCTTTCTTTTTTTTTAAACGCAATTTTGTTTGTAAAATTAGTACTGTCCACTTCAGTAAGAGGTTGTTGCTGTAGCTAAAGATTCAAAATATTTTTTTTAAACCTGAATTCACATGGAAAAGTTTTTTTTTTTTTAAATCTGAACTGAAAATTTGTAAGTTATGATGATTAGGTGTTATGATCAATAAGTTTAGTCTACAGCAAAAGATGTATAAGAGTGACTCTACTTATTACAATTTTCCCTAAAAGCAAGGAAAATTTACATTACATCTGTTGCAAATCAGCTTCAACATCTCTTTTATTTTGGATAGTAGAAGATAAAAGACAGCTGAAAAGACAGAGGAAGTCCCTAAAGTCTGTTGTGATAGAGTTTAAATTTAACTAAACGTAACCTAAAAGATCTATCATTACTTTACGAACATACATAATAATCAATTTAGAGAATAAAATATGCAAGTGAAATTTTCGTGAACATTTGGAATGATAAATAAACAGTACGACTGTGTCAACATCGAGGCTTTAGTATCTTGTAGAATGCCCTTTTTTTTATAAGTCTTTGCTTGAGTCCATTTTTTTTACTTCACTTTCTTTCTCAAAAAAAAAAAAAATATTTGTTTGACATACAATTTTCTTTGTTACGGACATACATATTCGCGGAAGTGTGTACTCTCGTTGAGAAAACATCATTGATGGTAGTTATCTTCCTTCATTTCCGGCTGTCGTAAGCTTGTTTTCCTGGGTTAGTAGTTACAAGGCCGAGCACAACGATAACGTCAAATCAGAGCTGTAGGAGCAGAGAAAGCATGAGGTCTTGTTTAACTCAAACATATGTTTTAATAGACAAGATATTCAGTGTGTGCTGCATAATTCAGAATCATTATATCTTCAATTTATTATTCTAGGAAACTTGTGCTCTGTGAAGCATTACTTTAATATTTGTAAGTAATTTGACTAAAACAATAGCAAGAGTTCAAAGTTATGTTACATCTTAATTAATGCAATTCAATTAAAGATCGTTAAGATTGAGTTATACTAAAAAGTTATGGCCTGTAAAGTTTCTTTAAATTTAATATGGAACTATGAAAACTATGAGCATGGAAAATAATTTATAGAATAAAACCATTCAGTTATGAAAAGAACTATTAATTTGACTCATTTTTGAAATCACAACGGCGAAATGTGCGTTAGCTGCTGTAAACTGCTGTGGCCATCACTTCGAATCACGATGATGTTATCCTGTTATAAATAGCAAATAGCAGTCTGCCAATTTTAACCCCTCTTTTTTTTTTAAAAAAAAAATAAGAGTTTAGTTGTACTTATGCTTACAAGCTGTTTACACTACTGAGCATTTCAAATTACAGTTTTACTGCATCCAGTGGTTCCTGGAAACTGTTAAATATCTTCTGGTTCTATTTGTCGATTACCACTGCTACAGTTAAATAGCAGTTAGGCTAACGATAACAGTTACTTTTATTACACTGTTATCTAGGCCCTTACAACTACCGACGCATCAAAAGCGACACGCTGCACGGTTAAACAATTACTGCTGCGTAGCCAAACGTTTATTTTACTACTAGTGTTAATAGGTAAGATATTTTTAAAGTCAAATGACTATCTTATTAAGGAGGAAAATTTAGTAGGCGCGAAAAGAAGAATATAAATTAAGAAAGAGTGTGGTGTCGAAACAAAAAAATTGGGTGTGGCCGGCATGCTAACGTACATTACTCGCTGTGTATTCTTTTTATCAAGAAAAACAACAACAACCAAAAATCAATGCACTTCAACATATGTAAAATATCGATGAATTAAAGGCCCTCTAATTGTAGTTAATCTAGGCGGTTGGGCCGTCGCTTCTCGCTGTTACAGTTCGGTTGTCTGTGGGTACCCAGGTGGTCCCAAGTTGGTACATAAACCACTCGTAACTGAAAATAGTAAAGTTTTCATTACTGCTCAATTCATAACAAGCAAGTCAAACATGACTAAACACCTCGTGCTAAAAAGAAGCCTTAAAAGTGCGATATACATTTATCGTATTTTCGCGTACTGACATACGTCGTTATTAAACTGTACAAGGGTGTTCTGACTATATCCTAAGTTTATTAATAACCTCAATGAGATTGCGCACCATCTGGTAGCTTCTATCAGGCAGTTCCTTTTATTTACTTCCCGTAAATTGGGTTTTTGAATGTGCCTTGCACTAAATATCTGTGGTTCCTGGTAGTACAACAATGTGTCATGTAGTTATTTGTCTACTTGTCAATCAAGTGCTACCTTTAAAAGGCAGGTTAGACAAAAAAAATTAAATACATTGGGTCCTTTCTTATCAAAGTTCGTTGTACGTAATGCCTGTTAGAAACTTCAGATTGTCGGCAGTCTATGTTCACGCTACAACAATAATAGTAACTACAAAAATTAAAAGCTAAAAAAAAAAACTAAGCAATACATGAGCTAATTACACAATAATGCATACATTTACCTTGTGATAGAGATTGATTACTCTTTTAAGCCTACTACTGGTAGCCTTTACTGAACTGTAATATAAACAGGTTCATTGGCATTCATCTGCTTGCTTAGCCATATTCTCAGCGTCCTAATGAGTACAATAGTCATTACAAGACTGATAACTCCTATTAGT
>JAGDQP010036441.1:632-19070 GCA_022664845.1 Lepisma saccharinum | reverse complement strand
AACTTCCAGTATGCTGATACCTAATTCATGCACAAAACGTTCATTTAACAGTGGCAAATGTACTACAAGTGAACTGAAAACGAACTCTAGATAATGTGAACTACGGTAAATTTAAACTTAATGTGCGCAAAATATGCAGTAAGAGTAAGAAGCCAATAAAAGACACACTGGGCACACCAAAGGTTCACCGTTTATCAATAGGTTCACATAAAGTTCACATGAGTTCATAAAAATTAATTTTTGGTGAGTATTTTGTGCCAGGATATTTTTCAGTGTATATTTGAAAGGTATATTAATTTAAAACCATCCGTTACTTTTGTATGAAGCTTTTTTCGTTTCCTGAAAAATAATAAAAAAATGGAGTTCTCTGCTTCTTGCACCGGTTTCTACAATTCGGGAGCATTTTGTTATAGTTAAAATTTTACGTATTTCTGAATATTTCATGTGCTTGGCAAGTAACATAAAAATAAATGAGTTTCGAACAAATTTGATTTGTGTAATGGAACAAACAAGAATGTTAGGAAACAAAGCCGATTCCGAGTTTTAGAACGTATTTGTTGCCCTGGTTATTGGCGTAGCATACGAAGAAACGCTTTAATTAATATTGTATTTCTTTGCAGTTATGATGCTGGAAATGTTAAGTTCCTATATAAGCCGAACTCCACTTAACTTCAGCCAACAAGCGTTGTGGGTTGTTAGGTAAGGCATCGAGCTGCCAATCAAACGACCCGTGTGCATGTCTCCGTCGGTACCATCGTACATTTTTCTTCACTGGTGTCAATCCAATTCGTTTAGACAAACTTTTGTCTAAAGCAAATAAACTTTCAAGGACTGTGACTGGACCGGGGATCGAACCCGGGACCTTTGGTTTATCGTCCCAATGCGCTACCAACTGCGCCACCCAGTTGACCCAATATCAATCACACACCTTCCACTCTTGACGTCCATGTTCTCTCTAGAGACCACCTGGAAAGTCCCACAACTCCTAGTTGCGCTTGGACTTTCCTGTGTCTCATAAGGGTGAATATCTCACACGGAAGAAATAATTTTCACTCTTTAATATCAATTGTATTTGTATCAACAGAGGCTTGATGTACAGAAAAAAATTGGAAGTTGCCTCCATTTCAACTTTGCAAATAAACTTTCTTTGGGCCCTATTTGAAAATTTTTGTTGTTAACCACAAACAAGGATTTATCTCTGTGCGACCATCTTGGACTGCATGTTTCCAGAGTTTTTCCTGTCACACTGGCGAATACCAGAATAATACCTTCAAACTAGGACCTGGCTGGCTACCTTCTCCTGCTTTATCCCAACTCAAATCAAATATGACACAAGATCAAAACTAAAATGCAAACTCAAAATCCATAATCTACGACATGACTACCTGTAAATTTCTGTATGCATAGTAAAACATAATTGCTTAGAATTATCCACGATATACTGAGTGTTCCCGAAATAAGTATATTGTAAATAAACTGGGTGGCACGACAGCTTTAGCCTGTCCGATCATGGCTGTATGGTATTAAAATGGAGGGTTATGGGGTCAACGCAACGCCTTCTGACAGGTTATGTGTCAATTTCAGGACCTCATTTCGCTCCATCTTCATTTAAGTAGCTCCCTGATTGTTCTCACGATGCTTGGTCAACACCGAAATTTTGAACGCATACCGGGAATTGAACCTGGAACCGCTTCCACTGAAGACTAGCGCGCTACCAACTAGGCATATTATAGAAGTATATTCAATCTCAGAAAGAACGTATGGAAAGTAAAGTGTTCTAAGAACATTAATAATAAATTAACTTTCAAGCTTTATTACAAAACCAAAATTTGTAAGTACTTCTTGAATAAGGCGATTTGTATGAAAATCGTAAGGAAGGTTGAATTGTAAAGTGACCCCGAGGTCAGGTCTTGTCAGAGGCACATCATCAATCATACACTTAAATTACAAGTAATTTGAGTTTCTTGTATACGTCATTACATTACATATTTGTTGGTTTAATATCAGTTTATTTACAGACTGGGAGAGTGCATTGATATCATTGCTCAAGCCAATGACATCTATTTCGCAGGATATACTGCGATGAACTTTTAAATTGTCTGCATATAAAAGTTTATAATAGTTCAATATTACTTCAGGTATGTCGTTAAGGAACAAGACCCCGGTGTGTGGCACCACATATTCTTCAGTTGTAATATATTTATACCTCATACGGTTTGACAACAAAAAGACGAAGGTTGTAAACCATAAAACCAAGTTTTCGTTAAAAGCGAAAACCGGGATTTGACCGAAAATCCGGGGCGTAGGGTCCTGCCTGCTCTGAAATACGTCTCAGGCGTCAATAAATAAACAGAACGTTTGAGCTTAAGGGTTTTAACACCTACTTTTTGTAGACTGGAGGCGTTGTAGCCCAGGCAATAGTGCAATGAACAACGAATTGGGTGACCTGAGTTCAAATCTCGGTCAGAACACTGGTGTCTTTTCTTCATTCAGTGCCCCCATGAGGCGCTCGGAGGTGCACTCAGTCTCCTATCAAATTAAATACGAGAGTGTCATTGGTACTCTTGTGCACCTTGGGAGGTAAAGGCGATCGAGCGTGGAACGTGTCGTAGGTAGAGAATACGTGGAGCGCTGCGCTTGAGCATCGCACAAGGGAAACCTTTACCTTACCTTACTTCTTGTAGATGGACTAGGAAGGTATCTTTCACTTCTATTATAAGTTATTGTTAGTATTAGGAACACCTTCAGTGTCGAATTATTTTAGCAAATTTCGAATTCAAACTAAAACGAGGAAATATAGGATTAAAATGGAGGAACAATAATGGCCTTCAAAAGTGTTTATGTACACTCAGATTCACTGAAAAAGGTTGTTCAAGCCCAAAAAATAGTATAATGTGATAATAATTAACCTATATTATTTAGAGAAGTGAAATTAACATTTCACATATTCTGTTTGTCGTATATAAGTCGGTTCAGCGTTTCTAAATTGTTTGTTACTTCTCAGAAATAGAAACTACTTTCATCTCCCCGTTTCTCTGAATACAAGTGTACAACTAAAATAATTAAAGGAAGTGTGTTAGTGGTTAATAACATCCGTTGGTCATAATTATACGTTCGATTTCTTCTTTATTTAGTTTAGATTTAGAGAACCAATTAAAAATTGCAAGTACACATTATTACCCTAGAGAAAGGGCTGTTTCACTTGGCGAAATACTCGATTAGAAACGAACTGTGGTGTCATCTGTTGACGACATTTAAAATCATCTGTACAATGCCAACCTGTAGTTGTAAAGAATCTTGGAAAACAATTACAGTTAAACAGAATTTTAAGCGGGAAAAGTAAAGGAAAAAAAAAAAAAGATCGATACACGCGATTTTGTCACACGCAAGGTTACCTACTAAATGATTATGTGTGTGTTCAGTATCCTCAGGAGCAGGCAAAAGCAGGAGGAGGGGGAAGAAGCAGAGACGTCTTTGGAAGAAGACCTTCGCGAGGACCTTGTGGTATTAGCAGCGGCATTAGAGAGAAGAGGAATGCCGGCCGGTTCATATAGATAGAGATAGATGCGTCATTCATACTTATTGAAGGGCACTGGAAAATCCGTTTAAAATCAAATAACCCACTCACAAGGTTCCGGAGAAACAAATCTGGGTCACTATGGAACTACAGCAGTACACTACATGTGCTGGCTCAGGAATCCGGGTTACAAGCACAAAACGTCACCTTCGCTATCAATTCGATTTCAACCGAAGAGTTATATAGGGCTTCCTCGTATGCGAACACGTCATACAGTCCTCGATGCTTGAAACACAAGCTTTACGAATTACATAACAGGATGATGGTTGGATTCACAATTTCTGTTTCACAGAATGCCGTTCACCACTCATCGCCAGTGTATTTTATATTTCATCCACCCAATAATAAGATAATAAAGAACTCTAGACTTGGCTCTGAGTTGACGTGACTGGGACACAACAAAAACTACCTGAAAAATGAACGATATAAAAGAATTCAAAAAACTATTGTAGGCCTAGTTATGGTAAAAGCGATCCCCGCATGGGGGATGTGGAGGTAGCGCTCCACATGTTCTCGATCTACGGCACCAACTGAGGTGGGGTACCATGGTTAGTCCCACGCTCGATCACCTTTACCTTCCAAGGCACTTAGGAATACCAAGTCCTCAATTTGATAGGAGGCTGAGGTGCGTCTCGAAGCACCAGGCATGAGAACACTCTGAGAAAAAGTCTCCAGTGTCCTGGCCGGGATTTGAACTCAGACCGCCCGATTTGTAGTCAGACCCACTACCGCCTGTTCCACGGCGACTACGTTGTAGTTATGGTGTCCAGAAAAAGTATTGTTCTATTACGGAATATGTATTATTATTATTATTATTATTATTATTATTATTATTATTATTATTATTATTATTATTATTATTATTATAACTGTTTGGAATGACTTATCTCAAGCGTCAAGAATTAGAATTGAATCCGTACAAAGATGCCGTAGAATAGAATCCGTATAAATTCAAACTAACTTATTTCCTCACAAGATTACAATTCCTGGTGTACATTTTTTTATTGCTGAATCTTCAGAACATAGAAGGAAAATTACTGATAAAAAGCTTTTGGAGAAAATCTTGCAAAAATGAAACTGAGTGATCTTATTTTTTCGAACGTTTGAATCTTGTTGTATTCTTCTATAGAACAAGGCATTGACTGTTTTTCACAAAGATTGTATTATCCTGTTGGAACGTTTTATCATTATGTAAAATAATTGTATTCCTATAAAATATCTGTAATATCTATCTGCTTCTTTATTTTACACGTTTTTATGTATCTTATATGTCTTAGTGCTACAGTATATTGGTACCATGCTGTTCGTAGCACTTTAATAAATATAAATAAAGGTTTTGTACAGCTACCGTAAATATTATAGTTTAACTTAGTCTTAGTAATCATAAACTGAATTCGTTGCTAATATTGTACTGATATGGCCAGATATGGCCCAAATTCATTATTGTAATACATACATCGATAAAAAATATTTTACAGTTATTATAAATGTTATTACTAGATCTAGAGACTTTTGAGATCTTACGGTGTATCTTACCCCCTCACGCATACGCGTAAGAAACGTTGAGAACCGTTGTATTTGCACGCCACTCACATACAAAGAAGAAATTTGATCTCATCTTCTTTCCCTTTTGTTTCCTTCTTCTTCAGCATCCTTTATTTCTTCTTCGTCGTCGTCCATTTGTATGAAAATAATTTGTCACTCACACGTGGCTTACTCCTAATTGTTCTTGTACACAACAACCACTACTATCACAGCATCAGCAGCCAATAGAAAATCTTTCTGCATCAGGAAATGCTTACTCAACATCAGGTTTTCCTTCTCTCTGTCTCTTTTTCTCTTTCTCTCTCCTCCTCCCTTTGAATTTTATTTTATTTATGGCCTTTAGGAATCTCAGGATCAGTCCGGTATAGGGTAGAGGGGAGGGTATTGGATGCAGAGCTGAAACGCGTAAATTTTTGGATCGGGTTGCAGCGTCAATCGGGTCTATGCTTCGGACCCGGACCTGGAAGGCAGGGCAGAATTTTTGTTCTTTCCTTATCACACACTGTTGTGTTTGAACAGTGTTTCTTGCAAGGGGTGACCGATCCAGGGGTTTTATTTAGCCCCAGAGTACGAAAAATTCGAAGGAACAAAAATACCCACCCTTTGTGGAAATAAATATTTAGAGGATGTGGTCTGAGGTATTCGTGTTAGATAGTATTTAATCATCACCGAGAGTGACCCGTTTTCATCTCTGATTGAAAGATGGTCGGTCAAGGCCTAGCTTGTAGATACCATCGAAGTGTTTGCCTCATGTGACTGAGGAAGGAACCATTTTCTTCGCTCTCTCATATCAAGGAGCATTTCTAAAAATATATTTGAATAAAAAAGTATTTGACTGAAAATTTTCAAAATGAAAAACATTGAAGTTCGTGCTCTAATTATAAATTAAATATTGTATGAAGAAAAGAGTTATCGGCAACAGATATGCAACATCTCATTAGTGCTGTGTCAAAGCGGCAGGTTCTTAAAGGCGCGCTAAGCCCTCTCAATTCATCCCGATCTTCCGTTTTCCTTTTTATCTTCCTTAATAATGTCAATAAGTTGCACCTGTCTTCTTCCTTTTCCTCTTTTACCTTCAACCATTCTTTTAATTGCACCCCTGAATATACAATAAATACTTAAACAATGTTCTAAACAGTTTCTTTTTCTCTTCATTGTCTCCTGTAGTATTCGTCTCTGGTCTTCACCACTTTCCTCATTACTTTTGTGTGTCTAATTGATCTTTTCCTCCTTCATAGTCACATTTCGAATACTTCCAATGTTCTTTCGTCACTTTTTGGTAGAGTCCACTTTCTTCTTCATCATACTCCGCATAAGACAATAAATCTTTTCCTTAACTATCTGTTCATTGGACCACAGAAAAGATTCTTAGCGAATGGCTCTTTCGCGATTGTTTTTACTCCTTTCTTTCTCATCCTTCATCGCTTATAATTACTTACTTATAATTATATATAACTATAATGATCTGCTTGTAGCTATAATTATGTATAACTATAATTATCTACTTACAATTATAATTATATTCCTTTATAATTTAATTATCTACATATATACATACAAGTTAATACAACTATAATTGTCTGCTTATAATTATCTACATATTTTCTTCCAATTTTGCGATATAAAAGCACTGTAAGAGATTCTCTTCTTTCATTTTGTTTTGCTTCTAGATGGGACCACTTTATTCTGAAAGATGACCCTCACAGGGTACTCCAAAACAACACATCAATAATTAGAAATCATTGAAAGTATCCTTGATATGGTTTTGAAGAAACGCTTTCTAGAAAAGTGTCAGAAATTGGTAAGACTGTAAGCATCTCAGATGAATATATTTCGTATTCAGAATGAAGAATTGTGAATTGAAAAAGCTCTCTGTTTGTTAATAATTGATCAAAACGCATTGGAGTGTATATTTCTAAAAAAAAATGCAACATTTATAGAAAATATTGTATGCAGATTTCGTAATCAATGTTGGTTTACCAAATCATATGGAAAATTTAGAAGAGAATAACCATAACAGTGTACCTCCACAGTGCAGATCTGATGTCTCCAACCGTATTCACGGGATCACGGAGGCTGGGTTAATACATCTTTTCGTTAGAATGTAATTTACGGATACGTTGCATATACTTTTACACGTGTACAAAAAAGATACAATTCATGAGCAAAAAACAATAGGCAGAAGATCATAGATATTATGGATGAATATCTTATATTAATACTTTAAAGAGAATGGAAGACCGGGGGGAATGGACAACGCTAACTTACTTAGACGAACCTGCCGCTATCAGAACCACAGGCGATGATAAATTCTGAAGAATTATATATCTACATTCTGAAAATAAATATAAACACTGAATAAATTTAAATTCTAAAGTTAACAATTCTCAAAAAGTATAAATTTTGAAGTATTATTAACTCTGAAAAGTTTAAACTTCGAACAAATTAAATAATAAACAAATATAAATTCTGAAGACTGTAAATTCTAGAGTTATAAATTCTGAAGAATTATTGATCCTTAAGACTTACTAATTCTATAGAAGTATAATTTATGAAGAACTATAAATTCTAAAGATATATAAATTCTAAAGAAATATCAATTATGGGCAGTATAAATGTCAAAATTATAAATTATAATAAAAGTAAATTCTAAAAAGGATACATTCTTAAGTAGTACAAATTCTGAAGAAACAAATTCTAAAAAAAGGTCTACATTCTAAAGAAATTGAAAAGTATATAGAGAAGTCTATTTTAAAAAATGTAGGCCTAGATTCTGAAAAATTATAGCTTCAGAAAAGTATAGAGTTTAAAGAATTATAAGTTCCAAAAATATTGAAAATCTATACAGTGTAAGTTCTAAAAAAAAAAGTGTCTGAAAATGTATACATATTACCATAAATTCTCAAAAAAAAAAAAAAAAAAAAAAAAAAAAAAAGTGTAAATTTTGAACAATTATAAATTCTAAGGAAATATAAATTCTGAGAAGTTAAAATTTGTAAAAAATATGCATACTGAACAAATATTAATTCTGAAAAGGTATTGTACATGCATAAATGCCAAAAAATATAAATTTAGGAAACTTTAAATTATGAAGAAGTAAAAAAAAATGGTGAAAGTACAATGAGAATATACTAGTAGAAATATTCCTTCTGTTAGTAATTTGAAACAAACAAAAAATTGAATCGTCATTGCAGTCTGCATACAAATGTTCGAAAGACTTTGGTAACTCTTTCACCCTTCACTCCTCTGTCCCGTTGAGGTTTCATTTAAACTTCTCTGTGGTCACTTCCGCATTTGCACGCATTAACGGTACTTTTTACCACTTTCGACTAACTTCCGGAAAGGATAAAAGGGGGAAAAAGAAACCTCTATACGCACATACAAACACGCACACATCCACGCATAGATAGAGAACACGCATTATTTTGCCTTGGGAACACTATATATATATCATTTCGCCAGGACAACCTTGGCTACACAACTGTATATTTTAACAAATGTTTACTATTAACATACAAAGTAAATTCATAATATTTTGGCATACAAAGAGAAGGAATATAGTAAGTAAATAAATAAATATAATTAAAAACAATCCATGTTACTATAGTAAATGCGAATGTTAAATTTAAAAGAGTTTGTAAGCTCGAAGAAGGTTTTAAACATGTTCTGCACGATACTGTCCTATAAGTGATGACACGAAACATGAGAAGGACTTCCATATGGGGACAGCAATGAACACTCAAAATCCGGGAGTTCAAAATTCGTATCACAATTCAAATTATCAACTTTCAGTGATGAAATTTTTTAGAATATTATTCAAGTACTTTTATAAGTGATTGGAGTAATAATAGTCTCCTTTCTCTAGTTTGTATCAAGTGCCCAATGACATTGCAAATTAGGCCCAAATTATGGATATTTTTACATGAAAACAAACATCTGCAAATATTTTAATTTTGCTAAAGCCTTCTTTGATCTCAAATGTAATATAAGTACACATAAAACCATTAAAAAATGGTCAATGGGTACACTTTTCAAGTACGATAAGTTGTAAAAAAAAGTGGCAACATCAAGCCTATATTTCATTTAAATTTAAAATAAAATTTATATATGTAATGCTTGCGGTATGCATTCGTTCGATGTTGAAATATATCATTTCGTTTGCGATCTATAAAACTATCCATCTACCATTTTTCTGGAAATACTCACAAATGTTTTAGTTTAGCTAGAGGAATTTCGTATATAATACACTGCAAAAAATAGCTGTGTTAATTCAACACAATGTGGTGTCCCAGCGTGACTACCACTTTTGTGTGTTAAATTAACACAATACACGGTGTTGATTTCGATACTGTGAAAAAATAAACGTTACGGCTTCAGTGAGATTTGATCATGGATTGCTCAGCTAGAAGTCGAGCGTCTAACCGACTTGGCTAAATCGTCATACAGAAAAGGCACTAGATGCAAACGATATTTACTGAACAACGTTAGAATTAAACGATTACACTATAGATTTAAACAGTGTAAGGGATCAAATATATGTTGCTAAACCCCCAAAACAAACAAAGTTACTTGCACGCCTTATCCCATGGTTTAATCACTTCCTATTTGTCAACTGAGAAACAGAATTCCCGTTAATTGACAATAGTTTATTTCTATGAAAGCAAGCAAGATGGCGACAGTCAAACACTTGAGCAGGATTACTGCTTTCTTATCCTATCAACATGTCAAATGCTGCGCTTGTTTTCATAGAAATGGAACATATTCTCAATAAATGGGGATTGTGATCCCTAATTAACCAACGGAAAAGTGATTAAATCATGGCATACGTCGTGAGAGTAACTTTGTTTGTGTTTACGATACAGCAACATTTTTTTATCATCTATATTGTTTCAGTCTTGTGTTCTTTCCGTCTGACGATTTAGCGAAGTCGGTAAGACGCTTGACTTCTAACTGAGCAACCCATGTTCAAATCTAGCTTCAGTCGTAACTTTTTTTTTCTCCCAGTACCGAAATCAACACCGTGTGTTGTGTTGATTTAACACACAAAAGTGGTAGTCACGCTGGGGCACCGCATTGTGTTGAATTAACACAGCTATTTTTTACTGTGTATACAATACTTCACCTGCACTCTCCTTGCACATATATCCCCCACACTTCACTTGTTACCTTCAAATATTGTTTATTTGTAGTTAGAAAAACGGATACTTATGTGTGTGAGGTGCTTTGCAAAAAGCTTTTGTATACGATGATCTCCCAACCAAACTTGTGAACTTTAAAGAACGGGTGAAACCGACAGTTTTTTTTTAACCAAAACGAGTCAAAAAAATGTTTAGAGAAAACATAAGTTCTCTTATAAAGTAAAAATTATAAACTTTTTAAGAAGTTCGCCTCATTAATTCAGTTGACCATGTTAATCGGAGCTCATCCAGTGTTACTTATCAAGCCTATGCAGAACAATCATTGACTTATTTAAAACCAGTAATTGTATCCTGTCTTGTTTGTGTTACATCCAAGGAAGATGAGAGAGAGATCCTATCTCCTGATGCAACCCACACTACATCTGTGTTGTTTGGGTTGCATATAAGGAAGCAGAAATAATAAATCTATTTTGATCTGTAGAATGAAGATCTGCTTTAATCTAATATCTAGGTTGATAAAATAGTTGTATTTGCTTCACGCCCACTGCAGCACACATAGGTAAAAGGAAAGTAGTCATGTTTTCCTTTCTACTTAATTTTGAATCGTGTATAGAAAACTCAAAACGGATAGAGTCACAGAATAAAAACCATTTTAAAACACATCCCCTCATTTATACATCACATAGAACGTACCCAACACACACACAAAAAAGGAAAGATAATGAAGTACAACTTGCACAAATATTTTTTCTCTCTCTGTCTGCTCCAGATCAGCACAGAAAAGAATTGGGGCAAGATAAATAAAGACATTTTTTTTTTTGGCTTTAGAAACCTTTAGTGCTAGTCTATTAACCCAACACATATATATATAAAAGAGGAAAGTGATGGGATCTCCCTCTTGCTACCAATAATACCTTGTCGCACTTAAATTGTTTGAAGCAACTGTTTGTGTGTGGTATAGGCAGAAGGCCAAAGTAATAACGAATTCTAACATGGCCCATCTTGCCCCCTTCTCAAGTTACGTTTTCTTTTTGCACATGGAATTGATTTAGATGGAACAAATGTGGTGTCATGTTAAATCATGATATCTTCTCCTCACTCAGCGATCCTCAGGAGGCGGAGAAGAAATCGCAATGCCCAGATCATTTGTGTTTTTCGTTTCAGGGTTAGGTCTCATTAATGGGTCTACTTACATTCCTTTATTACCTTTTTCTTTAAAACTAGTTTTTGATCTTTAGTGCATGACATATACCCCTCCCCTTTGGCTAATGTTTGTTGATTTTTCTTTTAAATTTCAGGCGCAGTGTTTTGTTTTCTGGTGCTCTTCTGCTGGGCGTGCTTGCTGCCCTCGCTTACCATGTGAAAGGGAAAGTTGGCAGGAAACAGGACCTGACCTCGATTTCACTTTCATTATGAGGCCGGGGAGAAGCCAGGGTTTCCAACGAAGAGAGAAAGTCACCACTTCACCGAAATGAAAATTTTCCGTCAACCCAAATAGCTGGAAAAAAAGCAGAGGAAAACAATAAATATTACACTAAAAGAAAAGCACATTGCAAGGTTTCTAGACGTTGATCTGGCCAAAAATAATGTTATGAAACTTAAAAGAAAAAGAAATAGTTGTTTTTGGATGTCTCATATGTTCCAACTTCCAACAGCAAACTTTCAAGCAGCAATACAATATCGACCCAATACTGGGCAACCTCGATCGATATTAGGCGATATTAGCCCGATATTCTGTGCTGATAGCGCTCCATGCAGTTTTCCGTAAGGGCCCCGGTTCGAACCTGACTCTTCCCATGTGGTCTTTGTGGTAGACAAATATTGTGTACGTAAGATCTCGGGATTTTCCCGTTTCCTTCCACTTCCTTCATTCCACCAACTCGCCTATCATTCTTATTCATTGGGTCTGAGCCATTGCCAATCAGAAGTCTGCGACATTATCGTCTGGGCTAGGGATGCACAAAACACAAAATCCCTTCTCGTGTAAAATTATAAATAAAAAGTTACGCCTTTTCGCCTTGAGAATAACGAATTGAGGGTCCTCGTGCAAAAGAATGTAAGTAAAAATAAAGTAAAAAAAATCTAATTCACTTTTATCATGACACGAAATATATGTAACACAATACGCTGGATTTTAATATATCTTTGTACAAATTCTACATATCTTTTTAAAGAAAAAGTCACATGTACCTTAATTTGTATCTAGGCCCCTCAATTCATGCTGGAAGTTGTAAAATGATAGTCACGTAACTTGACTACCATAGAGACATAAATATAGCAATGGGGAAGGCCTCTCACGGTTGTCGAATCCCGTCATATGTTGATCCGTGCACCAGCACTCTGCCTTGTATTCAAACTTGAGCGTTGATCTAATTCCACGCTAAAAATCGATAGGTCTCTTCTTAAACTCTATGATAAGAATGAAAATTACATTTTATCACTCAAATCGACATATTTAAATGACTATCAGACCTCTGGAAACATTATTTTTAATATTGGTTTAAATCTTTTTCTTTTAAAAAATATATTGCTTATTGCACCGGGATATTCTTGAAATATGACACGAATATCTCCATTGGGATATTCTAATATCCCTGTTATGTATATTCCAGGATATATATTTCTAATATACTGAAAAGTATGCATCAGAAACACCCTTATTTAATCCGAAACGTTCTAGAACATTCTACACATTACATTGGGGATATATAAATGGGGCATTCTTGGGATATTCTGGGCTATGTTGGAAGTGGTTCAAAATGCACCTACAAATATAAGTCACGTCCTTAGAATGCAAACTTCATCCAATAGAAGATAATGGTAACCTTTCTTTCAAATCAGTGTATTATCCGTCATTGATCTGCTTCAGGGTAGAACATATATAATGTATCTTCATTGTCGTAATTTCAGTTCAAAGAATTGAAGATTATCAAACATTTATGTCACCGAGCTGCCGTAGCTCAGTTAGAGCATTGGCTTAACATACGGGAACGATCTCATAACGGTCGACCATCGTGACTGAGATTTCCCCTGGTATTTGCTCAGTCATACCCGGCAAATACCAAACAAACTAGGCCCTGGCTGACTACCTTTCAACATCCTTTTACCCATTCTATCCCCACCTGAGCCTGAGAGATGCCTGTACAAAAGCCATAAAATGTCTTCTTGTTATTTTTTTTAAAAAAATGTCCGTTATTTCTAGACTAATTCAGATACATTTTTTTAAAAAAATGTGATAGTGAATATAGATTTGAATAGCAAGTACGGTATTAACTCTTTTTTTTTCAACAAGAAAATTCTTATTTGCAATAAGGAAAAATAAAGGTTAAAATTTTCTAGTAACATTTTTGACACCACGAAGTGGCAACACTAGACAATACGACACTCACCGCAAAGACGACAAATGAAGATCACGTTTACTTCTCCCCGATTTTTTTCTCTCTCTCATTTCACGCTTGCCTGAAAAAGGATACCTCAAGTAGAACACAGTCAGCCACAGCAATGTAGATGAATAGAAGAGATTGGCCACAGAAAAAAAAAGGCAATGAATAAATGGTCAGTTATACTTTGGTTACTTTCTATCTGGGTTAGCGCATGGTGTGCATGATTCATCTTCACCTAATGAACCTATATAATATTCGCGCATGTAATAAACAGCAAAACGATATGAGAAATTGTGAAGAAATAATAATAATAAAAAAAAACCTTTTATGATGTGAAAATATTTTCATATTTCCTCCCATACAATAATTACTTTAATTCTTGCATTAAATATAGAAACTATGTTTACAATAGGTTTACAGTATGCAACACAAGATGGCGCAATATTACAGGATTCTCCCGCCTTTTCATTGAATTTATGTCCATAATAGCTCGTACGAAAAGCGAAGGATTTAACACTGGACGAGGCAGAAACTCAATCGGACTAATCACGAAGCATCCAACCAACCCCCGTGACCCAGTCGAAAACGTCTCGGATCGACATTGGAGAGGCATGTTGTTTCGAGCTATACCGCCAGCGATTCTGACAGACGGTTTTGCATGGTTTTCCTGAGTTCACCAAGCGTATGGCGAGATCGCACGTCAATTAAGGTCCTGGCCGTTACCTTCGCATCAGAGCTGAAACCGGGTCACTTTTGGTGATCCGGACATAAGTGACCTGGCGACCCGGTCTGGGAACTTAATGAACTAGGAAGTTTTTATGTCATATTTTTTCGTGCTTTGAGGGTTAACTTCTCCGATCTCGGTCACTCCTGACAGAAACACTGTTCAAAGGCAAGAAAAGAATTAACCATGTCATCGGGTCAAGCTGGGTTCCAGATATAGTCCATAGATCCAATGACTCGTTTCAGATATGACTTCCCATCACTGTCCCCGGAAGAATGATCGCCTAATGACATCATCCCTCAGACATGACTGGCAAAAACGTTGCCAGTTCATCCATTAAGGAAAATAAAGAACTAATCGCCAAGCAAGACGATATAAATTTAGGAAGTGATACATTACTCTCTACTTAACACAATATTAACAGTTTATTGGCACTACAGAAATACGGTACCACAAAATACGAAATAATGATGAGATGAGAAAGCATTTAAACGGTCAATTTATTATTATCATTAGTAATGTTAACTTAAAAGAAATCGCTTTCACTTTTCTCCTCTATTCAAATACAAAGATAAAGAAACCGCTTTGGCCGTGGACCGTGTGAACGGTATATATTCCAATGAGCGGAGGGCGAGCTGGTTTAATGCGCCAGCCAGCTCCTAAGTTACGCTTGGCTTCATTCCCTATTGTTTGATAAGAGCCAGCGGGCGCCATGCAGAATTTTAGTAGCATCCAACAAAATGTATGTGTGAATGTGTATATGTGTATCTGTGTGTGAGAGAATAGTCCACGCTTTTGTTTTCATGTTCCTTTCAACTTTTGAGAAAGTAGGTCACCAAGAAAAAAATCAGGCAAATATGTATAATAATAGAATACGAAAAAGAAAGCTAAAAAAGACAGAGTATTATCATAAACTATTACCATTTTGGGCTGAAAATTTCTTCCTTGATGATGTGAAGACTTGAAACATCCGCTCGACTATATAGTTCTATAAAATCCGCAATTAGATTGCTTGTAAAATTGTGTTATTGATGAATCCTAAACGAACTGATGAGCTTCTAAGGACGGGACTTAACATCTTTTGCTAAAATGGACTTCGAATGACTTTTTCAAGAGATCTACACGAGGCTTGAACCTGCGACCACGCGTGTGTCAGTTTCCCCCAGGATTTTCAGTTTGGGAGGGTGTAAAGTCAAAATCGAGAGGACGTAAGTGGAGTTTTGCATGGTTTCTATCGATTTTTGACCGTGAAATCTTTAAAGTTGCGGCTATGTTCGAGAATTTTTAGGGAGGTGACATCTCCCACAAGGGACTGGCAGAAACACAGAAACGTGCTAATCATCCGCCAAACTGGAGTCTACTGCATTTATAGAAGCATGATTCAATTTCTGGTAGTCAAACAAAATCTTCCTGGGTAAAATCTACCCAAAAGTGAAGACGTAATGTGACAAAATCTTTTCAACCCAAATACCAAATACAACCATAGAACGAATTCACCCTACCACTTATCCACCGAGTACTCATCAAGGATAAAATCTTCCAAGAATAAAATTCCTTTAAAATGATATTCGGATAGAAAATTTGTGTCGATAAAATTTAACAAAAAATAGTATTCCCATTTACGTCCTTATTCCATTATTCATTTGAATTTGAATTTATTTATGGCCTTTGAGTGTCTAAGGCTCAAACTGGGATAGGGAAGGGGAAAGGATGAGGGAAGGAGTCGATTAGGGCCTAATTTGAAGGTACCACCCCGGCATTTACCAGATTTGACTTCTGAAAAAACCTGCCAGCCGCTGAGATCGATCCCAGCACCTCCCGAATGCTAAGCCAAGGCTCTACCACTAGGCTACGACCGCTAATGTAATGAATATTATGGTATTTAAGGACTGCAGACAATATTCGCACAACGTGCAACAAAAATGATCAAACAATGTCAGATGATTCATCAGAAACAAGGGTCTAAAACAAGGAGAAAGAAAATACTGAACGCTTTTAAAAGAGATATGAATTTATTATGTCTCAGGTCACATCACCCATATTTAAATGACAATTTTGTATTAAGTGATAATTCAAAATTCAATGTGGTCCAACAATTATTATTTGTTACCATTATGATAAAGTATTTCGAGAAAATTCACTATAAAAAAAATAGTTGGCAAATCAGTGAACAAGGAGAATCGATGGTGTTATGCCTTTATCAGATTCAAGGACACGCTGAAGACGGAACCTACTGTTGTATGTGGATTCCGAACCACGTACCAGATAGCCTATTAGATTACATCAAGTTTGACATCGCTTGACTTTATATTACATACCTATTTCAAGCATGGCATTGCCTTGACTTTTACTAATTCAAATCAACTTAAAAGATGTAACAAGCTTATTTTCAGCTTGATATTGGTTTAATTTTGGCTTTCCTGAACTTGATGCTATGTTTACATAAGAAACTTGCAGTAAACCTGACAGATAGAAACTACGTAGCTTTATTGAAGCTTGTGATAAGCTAAATGAAAGCTTCTTAACTTAACATGTAATCTCTGAGTCAATGCGGCCAGAGCCAAAGTTGCTTAAAGACCTTAAATAAAATTTCAATTCTAAGCCAAGTTTTCTTTATTTATGGGGTTGTGCCAATACCGGGAATCGAACCCGGACCACCCCACTTTGATTGCAAGTTGACGAGCGAAAGCACTTATCCATAATAAGAATCACATACAATACTAGATAACGCACCTCGTAATATAGACATATAAGAGGACTACTTATCGTGGGAAATTCCGAACAAATGTTTCTGTCACCTTGAGAACAACTTGATATCTGGTTGGCTCTCCGTAGGTGCAAGTAGAAGGAAGCAATTAATAAGAAATATTTTATGTTCGCTATTTGCAGTAAACTCCTCATCTAGGGAGTGTATTGGACCAGTGACGGATCCAGGATTTTCGTGATGGTGGGGGAGGTGCGCAGGTGGAATGGACCAGGATTATTTTCGATATTTTCCCGCTGAATAAACGTTTAAGTATAAATTTATCGTATTTCCACGCGGCAACCCACACTACAATGTTGTTCGACGGGTTGACTATCTCCAAGTGGTTGGATTTTGGCATGACTATCAATTCATTAACAACGGATATCTTAGGTAACACACCCCTAACACCCCTAGGGTTGGGGTGGGAAGGGGTGACATGCAAAAAATAATAGAAAACGACTGATATAAGTGTCGAATCCATAGTTTTCGGTGTCGCTGATATGAATAGTAACACTCCCACCGAATGCCGTTTAAGTCCAAATTCAGCCCACCAGCGTGGGGAGAGTGACAACATACTTTATTCACCCCGCACCAACGGGCGGGTAAATCAGCTAGTAATGCTATAAAATATATCCCTTAGGGGGCCACTTATTGGAACAACAACAGATTAGAGCAACACATTCTCAGAGACCAAAAGAAGAAGAATAAAAATTAGATGTACGTGACTTTTCTTTTCTAACTCGCTCTGAAAGAAAAAAAATGGAGAAAAAGGAATATAAATATGGAGTAATGAACAACGCAATAAAACAAATCAGGTCACGATTTGCATCAATTTCTCCCCCCCCCCTCCTACCCATGCTCCTGATTTCATCCATTTATTCTATCCCCTCCCATCTACATTTCTCATCCTCACATCCTTTAGAGGACCTTTTTCATATCGTGTCTTCTTAACGAATGCAAGTTCTTCATATGCAGGAGGAAATAGCACTGATGAGAATAAATAGTGCGTATGCAAGCGAAGATGATTTTTTTTTATTTCTTTACCGCCACTATACTATACTCTCATCTTTCCATCACACACAGAACAACAATCTATTATTCTTTTTTACGTAATCGCAGCATCTTTTCTCTCGTGCCCGAGGAAGGAGAACTCAAGGTCATCCAGAATAATTCGCTAGCAAATCATCTTCTTTCTTTTTCTATGCGTAGTTTTATTTTATGCACTTCCTGCCTTTGCAGTACAGCTCCTTCTCTAACAACATCACTTGTCTTCAACTGCTTCCGTTTTCCAATTCAAATCCTAGTTCGATTTTTTCCTTTTTTTT
>JAGDQP010036440.1:0-19071 GCA_022664845.1 Lepisma saccharinum | reverse complement strand
CCAACATCCTTTCCCCAACACTATCCCTAAAGGCCATAAATATTTTTTAAAAAACGTTCACGCCTGTAAGTTTTGTGGTAATAGTGTCAATACATGAATTTGCCAATAATCAACGACAAACACGGGAATGAATGATATCGAGTCGCTTCCGGAAATACAAAGTCGCGGATCTATAAAAGAATTTGGCGTTTTCCTGATTCGCTTTCGAGAGCTCTTCGTAATGTAATTCCGAATGTAATTCCATTTTTTAAGGTGCAAATCTTTATCTCTCTTTCTTGTGTTCCTCCGCTCCATACCTGATTCTATCTCAGAGCATTTTTCTTTCATATGATAGTATTATAAAATTGATGAATTACAATCTTGAATGTGGCAATTGGGTATAAAATTTCTTAAAATATACATATCTATTCGTTTCTCTTTGCTACAAGAAATCTATTTGAAATTTAAACTTGTTTTATCTCAAATTTTCTTAAGTGATGCTAACGCCTGTAATTTATATGATTCCGTAATATACGTTCTCATTCTTTTTCTTGCAAAATGCTTTTGGAGGAAGAATTATACATCCTGGAATGGTATGCATTCTAGATTATCCACTAATCAAGTTGGGTTGCATATTCAATAGGCGAACACTACCACATTCATATAGCTGAAATGAGCATTCAAGGGGGTCAAAAATATATGCTCGTGATTGCTAGATCATGGTACTGTAAGTATTTGGCATAACACAGCTTTGTACAGTGCGCAGCGAAGTGTTGAAAACTGATGTTTATAATTCGCACAATGACTTGCAGGGAATAACAGTTCCATAGGCTTGGGACAGTGGACGTCCACTTGGTTAACAACAGTCCGGCCAAGTAGCTGTTGTAAAAACCTTTGACGACACTTACCATAAGTATACAGAGTATCTATGAATTTCGTATACTTGATAATGATACGTTGTAACTCACTGCGCAACATCACCATCGGCCCAGTCAATGCCAAATACATGTGTGGATAGGAAGGAAGTCATTATCCAACTGTATGGTAACCGGGAGTTCACAGGGATCAAAGGGAGATTGAAAACCCCAATTTTGCATTGCATCCTGATTGACAATGGCTAATTCCTTGACGATGTAATCTTCATCACCGGTTTGATCAAAGGCGGAGACATGAAGGAAAGGCGCACGCATGCTGCCGCCTACTCAATACTGAGAAAATGTACCTGTTAACACAACCTTTATACCATTGCTAACACTTTAAAGTGTATTATCGGTGTAAATATAGCGGTCCTTATCAATCTGAATGAGGGAATCAAATTGTGCATAGGCAACACAGGTAATGGATTGCGCTAAACGTTCGGTAAAACAAATTTTAATATTAAGAGGCGAATCCTTAACGACATACCATTCGTGTCGTCGAGAGTACTTGTTGGTGAAAGTATAAATGCATACAACGTATAGCCATTAAGATAATCGTGGAAGGTAATGGTATGTCCTTCATTTTGATGAAATATACCAGTACCGGAAAACAAGGTCTGGTAACAAGGTATGAACAAATTGTTTGGAAAGTCTGGCGCTAATGCTGTGGGAGGATACGATTTGGAACCTACTTGCACCTGTAAATTGAACTGTTGGAATTGGGAGGGAATCTCATGGTATTGACCATTGAATGCAGTATTTGCGAGGAACCCAATCACAAGACTTTTGGGTACATTCTCCAAGAAGACATTAGCGAGAGTGTACGTTGATTCGTTTTGAGGGATGGTATGGACACGAGTTTCAACACGTGTCGATAGTAACTTGGCTGTGTTTTTAAGCATATAGCTATTCAACTGAAGTGCTAAATCCCGGTACGTATCCATACGCCGGGCATACAGTATGACTTCATCTAGCTGACCTCTATAACTAGAATTGGCAGCACCCATGAGACAGAAAGCATCTTTACTACGATCGAGTTTGACACGCAGGTCTGTATTAGGCAGTATACGGTCAAAACTGGCAATATCCGTATACAATCAACCTATCATTTCAAACCAAAAATGTTATGTTAGCACTTCCCGTAACATAGGCAGTAGGTTGGTACAATCCTGTATTGGCATTCCCTAATGTATTAAACTGACCAGCGGTATCGTTATACCATAACGCACTGCTGACGTGTGTATTGGAAGCAACCCCCGAGTAACTGAGTACGGTTTCTAGGCACGCACGGTATGGATACGTGCCCGACGAAGATGATATAACCTTATCATTAAGGGAAATATCCGCTTGTGCAAACAGTGAATGCAGGAAATTATTCACAGGTGCAACGATATCGCCAGCGACAGCAGGTGGACCAGCTGCAGCTACAGCTAGATTACCTACAGCGGCAGTTTGAATTTTACATTATACGTAGGGGTAAAGGGTATGCTGAGTATACATACTCGGACTTGGCTCCAGGAATAAAAAACTCAATGGGTCCTTCGGATGTTAGTGTGGATATGGGTCTGTATTACACCATTTGTGATGATTCAATGGCCGTTTGCGTCATGTGTACAGATACCAAATCGAATTCATTGATACAACATTCTTTACTACCCGGTGTAAGGAACGACATGCTACTTAAATAAAGACGTCACGAGTACGATTACTTGTACGTTTGCGTCGCTTTACATGTGGTCCAATACGTGTTCGTGTTCCTCGTTTGCGTTTCCGTCGTCTACTGCTCCCGGGAAGCAAGTGACCCAACTTTGTTTCGTCTTTGTCTTTAAAGCCGATCCCGCTTCCCTCATCCGCACCTTTACCGATTTTTTAACGGGACGATTTTCTAATACATCTGCAGCGACATGGATTCCTGTCTGTAGCGCCTGCCGTCCTACGACCTTTGCACCCTGTTTGATGAATGACATTGCGAATCGAAACAGACTACGGAATAAACTTGCGATACATGTCCAAATTGATGCACAGATAATGTAAAATATGGGACTCCACGTCCACGATGAACAGCCACTTCCATTTTCAGAGACGTGTAAAATGAAGTGTAACCGTCAACGTTCCGGATGCGAATGGCATATCGCGTCTGGTATGGTCTTTTAGTAGGATTTTAATGGTATCGAGACTTAGTTTCGCAAGCGGAAAATAATGTACGTTTTCCAATGTAATAATAGTTTGCACTTTACCATGAATCGTATCGCTCATGGCTAGAATACGTAGTAATGGTGCTTTCGTATCACCTATATATTGCGGTTGAATCAGGTCCGTATGCACAAACATCTGTTGTGGATACCCAATACTCAAATCAGGATGTCTCTGTATTGTGCCTGCCTTTAGGATGTTTTGGTAGGATCGAATTCTAGTTGCAATGCTAACGTGGGTGATAAATCGCCTTATATTATCTGTCGTGCTGAATTGGACCGTATTCGCATAGGAGAATTGTATCCATGGTGTAATGGTATTTAACCCATCCAGTAATTGCACCATCGATAGATATTTTGGCACGCAAGAGGTATGTGTAATTCACTCAGTCCGACAACTCACGATGGATCATTCAGGTGTATGTGATGGTTGAGGATGTTACGGAAATGCGTCGGTGCATCATTGGTATACGTTTGTGTACTCACATTTGAACTTAGTGTAAAGTCGAAACTATCGTCGGTACTTTCTGATATCATGGTTTGCTTTCAAAGTGTAGCGTAATGCTTGACGTTCGAAGTTAGAAGGGCATTTTTTGACTTCGTTCATCTTTTAAGTCTACGTGGAGCGTCAAAGTATTTACTTTCCACCTTTTCGTAATACGGCCGATTGAACGTATTCGATTAAATTTGCACCTACTGGTACGGGTGCACACTCAGTTTACGAACTACCGTCCCATATCCGGTTACGTTTTGACGATATCCAGACATACGTTGATATCGGTTGGGATATTCACATCGACATTGCATTGATATGGTGCTCCAATGATCAGGATGATTGGACGTTTACGACGACTATGCGGGAAATAGAGTATGCTGTGATTTTCCTGGTCCTGATTTTCACCTGGCTAATGTCAAGCAGGTTTTGTAGTCCTGGTGCCTTACCAATGACGTAATGCCATTTAGGATATTGTCTACGTTGAATGAAGACCCGATTACGGGCATAATCATAGTGCAACATACGTGGATGATCAATTGCATTTCCCATGTCCGGGTCCGAACTGCGCGGATCATCCCCGATATCTTGTTCATCGGTGGTCCCTAGTTCCGCTTCTAGTTGTTTGATAATTACCGTGAACTTGAGTAACCCTTCAAGTGCTGCACGTAGACGTTCGTTTTCATCCTCCCTTTGCTTTGCCTCCTTCAGTGCCTGTTCCCGCTCTTGTGCCTTTAGTGTTTGTGGAGTACTTTCCAGCAATGTCGGTACGGAATCATAGTACCCGGATGGAAATTTAATATATTGCGTTCTCTTTTTACCTGCCGTTTCAAAAATGATTTTCTCCATATGAGGAAGAGTATAGAAACTCCAGGGGATACGTACATTGGTTAGGCCGACCAGCCAATCTCCGGTGAAATGTATGGGTTGTACGAGTTTCGTTGCATAGGACGCTGTGATATTATTATGAAATACATGTGCAATTGGATTGGACGGTAAGGTTACATATAACTCATCCGCTTGTGTGGATGACGTCATGCTGCTGACTGAACGGTTTGTGTGCGTACCCAGCTATTCATACTTGACGGATACCCTAATCATTTCATATAGACCCAGCCCTTTCTACGTTTCTACACTTTTTCAATAAGGTACGTTGTTTCCTTGCGTACAAGCACCTTTTGCAGTTCCTGGATATAGAAACTTCCTTTGATGGGATCACCGTTCCAGTCCTTGATTTTATGTTACCGGGGTTTCTTTATTGCATTTAGCTACAATGAAGATTTCGTGTCACCATTTGGGTAGGTAACCCTTTTCGAGTTTGTTTATACTTACTTACAAGTACGTAATCACCCGACTGGAACGTATATACTGGTTATCGTTTTTGTTTGGTACCGTAGAGTGTGTGCCATATCTGATTGGCATTGTTTTCCTTCACTTCACTAAGTGCCATTTTAATTGTGGAATGTGTTGTGTGTTTATAACTATGTATGAGTTTGTGCAGTACATCAATGCACCGGCAAATATTTTCCGCAGTAAAGTATTTGTGGATTTTCTCCTTCAGTGTACACATCAAGCGTTCGACAAGGGCTGCTTTCATTTCAGAATGTACACTGTAATGATTTACCTCAAACTTGTCAAATACAAGCTTCACATGTTGCTTGTAGAATTCCGTAACCAAATCCGTTTGACAATGTCTTAACAGTAGTTTTAGCGTTTTAGAATGGATGCAGTGGCTTCAGGCGAAAGTGGGTCCCTTTTTATTTTTGACAGGAATACAAGTCGCTTACCTTGAAAATACATCAATTGAAAATAATATATATCTGTACCCATCATTCTACTTTCCCACGTTTTGTATATCCGCTAGATCCATTTGCAGTAATTAATTAGGTCCACTCATATAATATTGTTTTCGCGGAAAGGTCTTACGGACGGGTGCATGTAATGTATATGCATCCTGTCATACTAACCAATGTTAAATTTTACGTGCGGACTTGCCAGTTTTCCGTTTGAATTTTGCTATAATCCTAAAGACACTGGATCCATATAGGTATAAAACAATTTGGATAAGGAAATGACTACATTTAAAAGAAAATTAAAATTTCGAGATATGGTATTCCGTTTCTTTGCCCTGGCCATGACGTTCTTTGCCTTTGAGAGAGTGCGTTTATTCTGTTGCCCGCCCTTCCAGATGTGAACTGCACCCGCCCCAAACTGGAAACTAACTAGTTCTTTGGAAATATTAATTTCCTGAAGGACTTGCTTGAATACCTGAATAGCAATGGGGTGACCGGGTGTACGCTTCCTTACCAAATCATTAACAAGATCAATGATATTCGACGCTAGAACAATATTTAGATCTATGCCTACCACCCCTGTCGAATCCTAACTGATTCGTTTGGATGTCTTCATTAAGTTTAATAAGACAGTTGTTTTGCGACATAGTGTTTCTGGAACAGAATTGAGAATTAACTGGAATAATGAGTTTAGAATTCCTGTGCCTGCCGACGGGTCCGAATCCAGTTGGGGTAATGCGATTGGCTTATGTGCTTGTGGGGTATGTTGCATGTACCTGTGCAATGCCTGCTGATACACTTTCATTTTTCCTCTGGTATACTATCAGCCCGTTGTAATATGTTTTGCATTTCGAGATCTAAACGTGCATGATGTGATTCGGTAGATTTTACGGTGGATGCCATTTGTGCTGTTGCCTGTTCAGGAACCAGGATGACTTTCTTGAAATTGTGACGATGTCATACTATCGATTAAAGAGACTTTCCGCAACTGTGCGTACGATCGGTGCTAATAGTAACGATAGTAATTCACCGCCTTTTTGAATAAGTAGTCGTCGACGTCATTTTATACTGCTCTTTGCAAGGAACAAAGCACGTAGCGTCCTCTTGTGCCGAAGTAAACGTTGGCGTGGAGACAAGCGAATGTTGCCATTTATTTTGTTTTTTGTCACTTTGCAATGGTACTTATAAGTCCGCCAGATGTCTTTTGAAGGATTAGTTTAAGTTACTTAATTTTCCATTTGTAAAGGGCACGAAACTCACTCCAGTGATGCTTTAGGCTTGACATCTAACTGTCGACTGATCGTAATGGGGATATTCATGTTTTACATGTGCGTATACACGTACAAATATATGTTTCATAGGAAAATATGTTTGTACGTAGTCGTAGCGCATCCTGTGTTTGCTGCGTTAAATCAAACATCAGGTAACTATGTGTTTTTCGGTACATTTTTTAAATATTCTACAGCACCCTTACTGTGTCTCGGCATAATTTGCCTTGCAAGGTATTCGATTTGTAATACGATATAATGCGCGTTTAGGGAGATGTCGCGTGCATGTTTCCCTTTTGGGAATATGTTATGCACAATAACGATGACAGTTAAACTTTTATGATTGGCATATTTCGTACAAAGAGTCGAAATGTCTCGGTTCGTTTCACTCATGAGATCGACAATGATAATTAGTGAATTGCGTTGAATTTCGAACGTATTCATAATAGGAATTCCATGGGAGAATTTAATATTGGTTACGGTTATGTTTGGTATTGCCCACCCGTAGCATCAAAAGATTTTATTGAACTTTATTGTAAACATTTTATATTTATGTTTGAGTAATATGTTTACGAAGCAGGTCTTACCGACCCTCGCTGGACCTGCGATTAAAACTGTTGCTGGGGGTTGTAGTAGCAACATTTCTCTTGCTACTAACGGATTGCTATAGTTCATTTCCCTTTTATATCATCATGCTCACGATAAAGACTGTCTACAACCATATCCATCCATATCTAGGTACACATTTACAGAAAATATAATTTAACTACACACACACAGAAGTCTGTTCATTAGTCATATTTGTACCAATAGAGTAGTCTTATACTCCGTGGTTACGTCACGTATAATCAGTCGATGTTTACTGGTGGTCATTTTGTTTGTCCTGCTCTCCGTTCTAGAAATAATGATAAACCCTGGTCTCCTCCGGATATTACTCGTGAAAAATATAATTTTGCGTTCGGTCTTTTTAGTAACGAGAAATGTTGAAAATCAATTTCTTTCCGAGTTCGAAAGTTGAAGGCGATCAAACGAATTTTCAAAATTCCTTAACTTTTCCTGTTACCAAATTGCGTATCTGGTGGGCGTAATTTTTCGGTTCCAACCCAATGAACCCGAAAATTTCCCACCCACTTGGTATTTCATCGATGAGTTCAGCGAGGAAATTCCCGGTGGTCAGCAGGGGGTCTTTCACCTTTCTTTTCAATGACCATGATTGAATCTGTATCTACATACAGGACTCTATCATAGCCTACATCCTCAATCATTTCATATAATCTTAATCGTGCCCATGATGATATAAATGCAGATATGTTAACGTTGGAAAATGGGAGAAGCGTGTTTTCATTCTCCACGTCCTTATATGTAACAACAAGAGTACTAAACAAGAGTGGGACCACGGTGCTAACATCATATTCAGGAGCCAGTAGGAGGTATAATAATGACTGGTTATCGTTTACCATTTTTGTCTGAGGTAGATTGGTTCGCTCCCCAACTCAATTTAGAAAGATTTTTATACTTACCTCAGACCGGGATTCAATTCGATGTTTCCACATTGCATCTGAATTTTGTATTTTTCTTCATAAGGCGTAAGTACTCCCGTTTTTGTTTTTCTGTCACGCACTCTGGCGAAAGCTACTTGCTTCCTGTTTCATTGTCAGGAAGCTATTGACGTAGTCCTTAAACATTCCTTCTTGCATTTCGTATTGCCATAGTTCGTGGACCTTATAAATTTTTATATCCACCGGATACAGCTTTTTTCAATTCGGGGGTGCAGACCGTCCCGCGAAATCACTGTTGGTGCGTGTTGTGCCCACATTCCCGTTGTTGTATTCTTCCATACACGAGCGACATAGTTCAACCATCAGTTTGTTTTGCACGTATACGGAAGCACAGGGGGAGAGGTATCTCCGGGGTTCCACGGTACAGTCATCTACTCCCTCGCAATCCGTCAACTCGAGGAAATCTTTCCTGTACACGTTTGGTTTACCCACGGACAGGGTTTGGCAAGCCATAGCCCATGGGTACAGTGAGGTGACATCGAAGTACCGTAGCTGCTCGGAATTGCTACAGGTGTAAAGGGACCGGATTACTTCTTTTCTGCCTGCCACCTTTAGACGCATGTTTGGGTACAAGGTCTACCTCCAGGTCAGCGCACTCGGCTTGAACAAAGTCCTAAATGAGTATCGTGCTTGACGTACTCGTCCCAGGAACATTCCCATATTTCAAGGACCTTGAACCATTATCGTTGTAGGTACTGTTTTTTATTCCATCGGTTCAAATGCTGATCGAGACTTTCGCCTTCTCTCAAGGGTTCATGCCTAACGTTTGGGTACGTACGTGGGCAACCATATCAAAGATAACCCAGGAATTCATAAGAATTGGTTTGCAAAATTTCTTTTGGATACATTTCTAATTTATACGGACTCGCGTGGACCTCTCCTCCATTTGGTGCGTGCATAATTTCACGGTAATGCACCCGGGACATGTGCGTTAGCCACTGAAGAGCATTTTTGCTCTGGCGGTCTCGTTTCTGGAGGGATCAAAGGTTTGGTGTTTTCCATCACATGCAGACTGTGAAACAAACGCATAGCCAGGCTGGCTTTGTTGAGCTCGAGAGGAAACATTGTTTTCCTTCGGTTCGTTCTTCAATGATGTTTGAGAACTCTATAACCGCAGCGCTCAGAATGCCTACGTCATTTTTACAGTACACCAGTAGTTCTTTCTGCATGTCGAAGATGTAGTCGTCGTCCTGACTACACTCGTCATACCATTGCTTTAAGTAGAGTCTCTACATCGTAGATAATATATAAGTACTGATCTACGTGCTTCTGACACACTTTGCAAAAATACTGGCCACATTCGTGCATGTTTTTTTTATCGATGCGTATCTGTAAGGGCTAGGTCGTGAGGGTAATTCCTTATATATATATATGTCACATACAGCCAACCTTTCTTTGAGGCCTTTCTTATGATTGGTTTTACAGACCATTGAGGGAAATTTTCTATTGCAATGAATGCATTTAAAACGTCAATTTTCCTCGTCGTGGATGCTGTGGCCCGCCTTGCGCAACGAGCAGATATACTTGCATCTATGACGCATCTTATCATAATGCACGACAAGACACATGTCACAATGCCCCTCAACACGTAGGTATGACGTCATAAAGGTAATCAAACCGTAGTGCCCGTACCCGGTTCACTCGTCCATCTCGTACTGAATGTACAGTGATATTTTCGCGGGCGGGCCAGAAAAGATTACTCGTGCTTCTCTTGTGTCTAGGTTCCTTTCATATACTACAATTCTGTACTGAGGACTAAAGTACTCTAGAAACATCTCCAGTTCCTATCACCCGCATTCTCCTTTTGCCTCCACATCGATACCTGTTGCTGCACACAGGCGTTGTGCTTCCCTTCTCGATAAACCGGGTCTTGTTCCTATCCTTTTCATATTCTTTGCCTTAGGCTTTTCCTTATCTGCACGGGTCTTCGTCATATCCAACGCTTGTGGGAGGCATAATACCGATCTTGGAGGTGTTACAATGTACCGTGGAGGTGACACGGAGATAAATCTTCTTTTCTCCATGATCTTATTATGACGTCGTGTTTCTTTCCCCATTCTCTTCCGCATGTCAACCCAGTGTAGCTTCTATCACCACATGGCCGAAAAGAAATATCTCATTTGTATTAAGTACGTTCTCTTTGGTAAACTTATTTTTTTATATGGGCCAGTCTACAAATTTGGACTTCGGCCCATCACGATTCGCCCATTTACAGACAGTTAAAATTCACACCCAAGTCCCTGCCGGGACTCGAACCCGGGACCTTCTTGCCGATGGTATACCGCCGCAGAGCGCTCGACCACCCGGCAGGCTTAAGTACGTTCTCAATAGCTGATTAAATTACAGCTGAGTTGAGTCCATCCCGTTTCCGCCAACCTACGTACATCTGACGATGGAGGCGGAGGCTGTATTTTCGATTGTGATTCTAACGTACGACGATGAGGGAACATCGGGAATAATGTTACCTAAAGAAATTGAGAAAAGGTCGTTCACGGAGTCCTCGGGATCAACATTGGCCCCTGCAGGGTCAATAGCAATAAATCTCCCTTGCATACCGAAGTGGGGGTACCTCCGCCATTGACGTGATATAATTTTGAAATTACCCTTGTCCTGTTTCAGGTACACATGCTGGTGGTGGGGGTCACAAACGTTTTCCATTCCGGGACTGGTAAATTTTTCTTATGTTTTTCTCCACTTTTTTCCTCTGTATCCATAAATATATTACCAGCGCCTGAAGGCCGTGGCTGTACGTTTATATTATTCTTCATCGTACAGCTCGGCTTCTGTTGCTTCATTTGTGTGACATGCCCCAACTTGATTCCCTGTACCAGTGTTTGCAACAGGAGCTGAATCCTCTGTATGTCCTGTTCCTGAAAGATTGGATGTAGAGGAAACCCTTGTCTCTTGCGACGGATTCGGAGATATACTATCCCTCGCAACTGTATTCAGTTGTGCACCCCCTTCAATGCGAGACATTGCTTCCACCATATCCAACACATCATTCGTAATGCGACGTTCTTCATCCCTTTGCAGATCAATCTCAAGTTGTTTCCGTATATTGTTACCTCCCTTTCTCTCATCTCCTCCTCCCTCTCAATATGACCAAAGACAACATAATGTATTTGTGATTCACGATAATGGACCCTCCCACACAGTAAAACCGGAAACGATTGCGACGTTTGGCTGGGAAATCCTTCCGCATGAGGCTTACTCAACAGACTTTGCGTTTTCCGATTTTCACTTATTTGCATCCATGGGACACGCAATTGCTGACCAGCGCCTCCCATCTTACGAAAATGTACGAAAATTGCTTGATGACTGGTTTGCTGCACAAGAGGCACAGTTTGTTTGGTCTGGCATCCACACATTGCCGGAACGATGGCAGAAATGTATCGCTAGCCATGGCCAATACTTCGAAAAAGTAGTTCTTAGCATTGTCATCCAATCACTGTCTTTTCCGTACTTAAATTCCGTTTTCATATTTACGCACCTGATGTTTACAGTGCACGTGTTACGTAACAAGCCTGAAGTGACGCGTGCTTAATGGCGGTCTCCATTATATCTTGTTTCTTACTCGCGTAGACAGGTACCTGAATATCTTAAAAACCAGATAAGATTGAGAGCTGAAAAGAACCCTTGTGTAGCTCTTGAAGTGTACTTTGAAGATTTGGAATCACTTTTTCTGAAAATGAATTCGTTTATTTAAAAAATAGGTTTAAGAAATGAATAACAAATTGTATAAAATTATATTTTAAAACTAATGTTGTGATAGTAAAGGAGCTGAATAAAGGTAAATTTTTGGAACAGTTGGATTTACCAACCGGGTGTCTGGACGCAAGAATCACACAGCTACGGGAATTTAAGCATGCACAGTGAGAGCAGCTGTGTTAGTTCAACACAATGCGGTGTTCCAGCGTGACTACCACTTTTATCGTGTTAAATCAACACAACATATGGTGTTGATTTCGGTACTGGTACAGAAAGTTAGGGGTGTAGCGTGATTAGAACATGGGTTCTTCAGGTAGAAGTCGAGTGTTTTACCGATTTAGCTAAATCGCCATACACAAATTACGCTATATGCAAACGATACTATTGAACAACATTTGAATTAAACGACTACGCTAGACTCAAACAGTATAGCGGGTCAAAAATATGTTGCTGGACACCCAAAATAAGCTAAGTTACTCGCACGAAATCACTTTAATTACTTCCTGTTTGTCAATTGCGACCAGAATTCCCATTCATTGAGAATGATCCATTTACATGAGAGCAAGCGATTAAGATAGGGACAGCCAAACACCTGACTAGTATTACGGCTTTCTTATTGTAACAACATGTTGAGTGTTGAGCTTACATTCATAGAATACTAACATATTCTCAATTAATGGGAATTGTGATCCCTAATTGACAAATGGAAATGTGAATAAATCATGACATAAGGCGAGATAGTAACTTCGTTTGTGTTTTAGGTTCAGCAACATATTTTTTATCCTCTATACTGTTGGAACCTAGTTTTTTTCTGTCTGCCGACCTTGCTCGAACGGTGCCCGATGGTAGTGTTGATGTGCAGTTGCTGCACGAATTAGGCTTCGTGGCAGTACCGTGCTTCAGTGAAGAGAGTGGAGTGGGTTGTCAGTGATTTTTGTTAAGTACGAGTGTCTATTCAGCACTGTTACTCTAGTGCTAACAGAAAAGCAACTAATATTAAAGATGGCAGAATCAAATCAGTGTATTTTCCAACAGAATACGTTGAAATTAGATTTTCACACTTATCCCAAAAGACCACCTGCCTTGGAAAATCAAATCTGGTTACGTGACTTGTTTGCTCTAAAGCTAGAGGACGTTATAGCTATACAGATCTACTCATACACTTTTTGTATTTACTTAAAACTTGCTTCACTTACTTTAGTGGGGCAGCTTATAGTAAATACAATGGACTTGTACAATATGTTGACGGTGACAACGTATATGATATAAACTTAGAATTAATTCATGACCAATTTTAATGCCTTGCCATACAAACCCTCCCACAAGAAGTGCCTGACAATTTAATAGTTTCCTCCCTACTTGAGTATGGGGAGGTATTAGCGGTGAAACAATTATCATTTCCTGGAAATTATCTTTTCAGGCTTTCGTTCAGAAATTTTACCCCCGGGGGGGGCTTTTAGAGAACCGGCAGAGCGTTACTTGTACAATTATCATTACAATACCAGGATAAATAGTAAACTAGAATTTGGCCCCGGGGCGGTACATTCCCTCCGGGGTGCACTGTATCCTTTCCCAGTTTAGTTCGGTAGACGAATTGTCACCATGAAAAACTTACGGAACGATGTGTCTATCCACTTGACTATTGGCGGTTTCAGTGTCCGTTTCTTACACAGGTCAACCAAAACATTGTTTTCGCTGTAATTCACACATTTGCGTCATGACTGCACGGAGCGTAGTGTCAATAATATAGCCGACACAGGCCATAACTATACCAAATCCGTACCTTCTCCGCAATGTGACAAAGTACGAACATCCAATCTAACATTTTAAGAGTTCCTTCATTTGCCTTTTTAACGTACCAGGAATAGTGAGTTTCTTTTCAAGTCAAATGAAGTAACAAGAAGTGGGACGATGAATCTTTTCTCTGACCCTTGCAAAAAGTTGGAAGCACAGCTAGAAGGGGAGGGCAGTCAGCCAGTACAGGTATTCTTTACATTAGTGACAACAACAAGGTAAGTTCTACGTTATTTTCCATTCCTTCGCAATGCCTTTCGTCTGTTCTGGATCAAACGATCACTAATGAGATCCCCGACCATGAAATTAGTAATCAATCTTAACAGGTAATTTTCGACACAGATAGTGACAGTGATTTTCTGGGCGTTGGTGGGGAAATGGATGTCATCTGGTGTGACCCCAACGTAGGTGATCAAAAGGACACTGCACATTTTGACAAGCGCACAGGTCCCAAAAGTGATATAAAAGATCCCAAAAAGCGAACCCAAAATGAAACCGTATTCATAGACATTAGTGGCAAAAAGAAAAAAAACAAGATCTAAAGCTTTCAAAGCTAGTTGTACCGAGGAAAATATCCATTCAAGCAGAATCCCAACACGGGTCGAAAGGCTCCAAAGTGGTAAGTGAGTAGGGAGGAAATCATCACGTTCTTTCTATTAATTAAATTAACACCTGTAATTTTTACAATGCGCAAAATAATTGCGTGGACAACAATAATCGTATTAACACTATTCACTTTTCTTCTCGTTCATGTAATATTATGTAAAAAATGTGTATTTCTATGCTCCTGTTCTGAGTTGTAAGCGATTATATTCAAAATTCACAAACGTACTTTTTGATCTCAATATGTTACTAAATTATCATATAGCTACCTGTAATCTTGTTCGTTATCATAGCATAGCTAAACAACATGCTTTATATAACTTTTTAAAAATGCATTCGATAGACATAATTTTTGTTAAAGAACTTACATTTATAGAGTTCGATTATCCGCAATATGATATTATTTGGCATATTGATCCTTTTAAAGACCGACTAGTCGGATTCATATACAGGAAGAACCCAGAAATTTCAAATATTTTTCGCTTCCTAGCACACAACTTAAAATTGAAATATATAATGTCACATACATTAATCTTCACGCTTTAAGCGAAAACAATCATAAACAGGAGAGAGATTTTTTTTAAAAAATGAAGAATATACAAAGGCATTTGAAGACTTTCTGAACCACAAAATTTTACTATTGTGTTCGAAAGTGATAAAACGCCAATATCTCAATTTCAAAATTTCTGCAGAACGACCTGTTTGGAAATGGACCCCTGATTTCTACCTTCTGTATTAATATTTGCTATTCTGTGTTGTATCAGGTATGATGTGCACGTACGACTAGGAAAATACATCATTTGTATTTTCCATAGTAAAATATCAGACACGTAAATCGTAGAAAAATTTCCAATTTGTTCACAAGACCTCAGGGCTAATCAAGAGTGCAATCATCACTTTTGAAAGATATATATCCCATTTTGGAAGAAAGAACTCATGTAAGAAATGATATGATCTTTTGAAACTTGATGTCTCTAATCCATCACCTTTGCACACCAGTACCCAGTTTACTACTTCGTTACTACTATGAACCTGTCCTATACTTATCTACTATCTTTCATTGACAAAATATGCTGATTCTATACGCGCAACGCCTTTTCTCATATTTCGGGAAGTTTTAAATAGAAGGTTACAGCTAGTGGCAGCTAAATGTTGGATGTCCTGAAAGTATTTATGGTAAACTTTATCTCAACGAAACATCAGAGCTTGGCCTGGCTTGGGAGTTTTGTGCGTCTCCAATTATTTGGGAAAACCATGAAAATTTTGCATTAGTTTTTCCGCGTACATATATTACAAAACATTAGGATACAGCTATCAACTACATTAAATATATGATTACAGTATAACCGAACAAGAAAATCTAGCACATTTTACCCAAAAAATGATTTGCCTCACTGACTATTGCAAACAGAAAATGTACATAACTGCATTCCGAAAATTTTGAAATAAAAGGGGACAAATTTGAGTGCACATGCGCTAATTATTATGTGCTTCTGGATTACAAACGAGGTAAGGTAGTTCAGCTATAAAATGTCACTGAGTCCTCTAACGCCACCCCCTGTACTTTGGAAACGAAAACAGGTGACAGGAATTCGGAAGAACGAATATGTAGGCAGATGCCCTTTAGCAGGACTGCCAGAAAATAGCTGGGCTTTTGATCATATGAGAGCTGCCATGATGCACACTGAGTGCTGTGGTCTCGACAAAGAAGGTCGTTGTTAAATCAAGTGGGTACATTCACCTGGATTTCACATCGATTGTGAGTCATAATCGCTGAACGTCAAACCTATATCAAAAGGGTCAAATATCTTGTTGTTCCGCAAGCACAAGAAACTTCCGAAAGTTTTGTGATATATAAGAAGATGTTGTGATAATATGATCGTCTGTGGTGCACCCGAACAACGCCACAGCGAATATCTTAATAGGTCAATGTATACCTTTGTAATAAACATTTATATCAATTTCATGTATTTCTAGATTAAATAAGAAAGCGTTTCTGAGTTTCTCTCATAGCGAGAGTTATTATTTGGTAACCCACATAGCACATTATGTATAATATATATCTGAAAAAGGTATAGAGTTCTAGCTCATGTCTAAGGTCTGACTGTGATATCTAATGGACGTCTAATAGATATTTGAGAAAGATATTTACCAGTGACCTCTCTTCATGTGACTGGTAGATATCTAATATACGTATATTACACTGTGTTTCATGGCTTGAAAACGCGTTTGTCTTTTGTTTACACATGGCTTAACGGAATGCGTTTGATCCTTGTTCACTAGACTACTAGCGACAACTGTGCGCGGCTGTCGTTGAATGGCGACTCGGCTAGTGAGAAGGAAGATCACAACGGTCCATATTGGTTTAGGAAGAAAATAATTTAAACAAGACGATAAATTTGGAATTAGGTACGTACGTGAACATTTAGTTCAGTATCAAAATAACTTTTATTTCCTTCTTTCGCTAATGTTACCTGTGTGTGTGTGCTACTGTAACTCTTCTCCTGAATCTCGACAAAAACAGTTACTTTACGGTTGGAATATTTATATGTGTAGCACAATCTGCTTCCCGGTCCGGAATTTGGTATTTCTTTAGTATATGTCGGATGATCTTTTCGTAGTTGAGCTAATTTGCTAGCCTAATATTGATCAGTAAATAACAGGACGATTTTGAATCGTTGCTCCGCATATTCGTATACACTGGGAAAAAATATTCGCATTTATCTTTGATTAGTGACTAAAGGTTAGGTTACCGTATGCATTGTCCGGACCTATATCATAGCTTAAATAAAATTGTATTTTCCTTTCCTGGATCTTGTGCATTCACTCACGTGGGCCAGTGTTCTAGAACCGTGCCCAAATAACCTCTTATTCGTTAAACTGTAGGGAATTCGGTTCAGGATAAAACCTTTCGAGGCAAGTAATACCAATATATATATTTTCTAGGACAGCGTTTTAGATTAAAACAAGCATGCAGCTATACAAAAATGTATGTGAACACAAGGTGAATAAAATTCGCGGCTACACCTTAATCCACGAATTTTAATTAGATTTTATTCTGAGTTATGGCCTTTAAGCATCTATGGATCGGATCGGAATAGGGTAGTGGAAATCATGCGCGAAGGAGTCGGCCAGGGCCTAATTTGAAGGTAACATTTCTGCTTTGCTTGAAAAACTGGAAAAGCTTCAGTCGCCATTGCTGGACGCTAATATATCGAACCCGGACCTTTCGACTGCAAAACAAATGTTCTACCGCACGGTATTAATCCATGTAGAATATTCATTAGGTGTGTAAGTTCCGGATAATTAAGAAAAAGGAGTGACACGTGAATGATGCTATTATTATCACTATTACGTGTTCAATATGATAAGAAATGTTTCAGCATTAGGATAATAAAAATTTGCTTGTGTTTTTCAGTGCAGAATGAATGCTTGTTAATGTTGTCGACCAGTAAATATATGAGAGTTAAGCTGGATGCCAACACGTAGGTAGAATCAGCTGACTGATAACAGTAGAATGGTCAGTGTGCCATTCAATGCAGTATTGAATGTTTGGGCGTATAAGTTATATGCCTATTGTGACAGCCTCACATTATGTAGCTGTTGTTTTCTTCCCAGTGGGTCTTTTTTCGGGTGAGAAACTCGATGCAGCTTCTAAGAAGAAAGAACATGTTCCAAGAGGTAATATTTTGAAGGGAATTTGTACGTGTCTGTTTCGTATAATACCATTGCATTTGTAGAGTTAGCGTATTCATATTCTATTGAATATCTTCAAGTCCGCAAGGGAAGGGGGGTTAAAAAACAAATTTTCCAAAATATATATATCATCATCATCATATTCAGCCGTTTTCTATCCACTGGTGGATGAAGGCCTCCCCCTTTTCGTTCCACATATCTCGGTCTGTTGCTATACTCATCCATGTAGCACCTGAAAAACGCTTGATTTCATCTAACCAACTTACATTTGCACATCGTCTCGGTCGTTTCTTTTCTTTAGAAATTCAATGTAGTACATTTGTCGTCCACTTTCCATCTGTTCGTCTAGGTATGTGACCGACTCATCTCCACTTCATCTTCTTCGCAGTCTTGATTACATCCTCTACCTTTGTTTGTGCGCGAATCCATTTCTTTGTCTTCCTGTACCTTCTGGTTATTCCTAGCATGCATCTCCCCATTGCTCTTTGTGTGACTCTCAATCTTTGAGTTGTTTGCGCATTCAATGTTCAAGTTTCGCAGCCGTATATCATCACAGGCAAGACACATTGATTATAAACTTTACGCTTCAGACACAATGGTAGTTTCCTTTTGAAAATAAAGTGTAGTCTTCCAAATGAACTCCAAGCCATTTTATATCTTCTATTTATTTCATCAGTCAACTTAGCATTCGATGTTTAGAGGTGGCCTAGGTAAACATACTCATCAACTATACCTATAGTCTCTCCGTTAATCTTCACTTCCTTCTTTGCAGCATGTTGATTGTACTATCATGGCCAAAATTATGTTCACATGACTTTGTTATACACGATTTTTCTCTAAGCCTACAAGATAGGCCACCCAACTAACGTTGAGTCGGCGGTGTGTGATTCTGAGAGAGTGTGAGTGAGCGAGCAAGCGTTGGAATTTTCTTTTCTTTAACATAAAACATTATCACATGTCCTAGGTTCTGAAAAATATATTTATGATTTCTTGTAGTATGTAGCAAATAATGAAAAACTTAAGAGAGTCCCATTTCAAACAATAAAATAGGAAACCTAACGCCATTTTT
>JAGDQP010036439.1:0-19071 GCA_022664845.1 Lepisma saccharinum | reverse complement strand
TGCAGTGTAAGTTTAGTTTAGTATGCTACAGTAAGAAGTTGGGCGACGGCTTGCAAAACGTGAACAACGAAGATCTGCGACTCTGTGGAAGTGAATAGTGCGGGAGTGCGACAAGACGAGTGCTACAGACATACACTAGACGATCATACACTTATATATTACACTACTTTATACGTACACACATTCATTATTTCTTACATTCATACATTTTATCCATTATATACACGTTTCCTCTCTTCACTCTCGCTTACTCTTCCTTCTCAAATTATTGCCCCAAATTCGTCCCAACTCTACCGGATTAGACCTTTTTTACCCTGATTAGACCTTTCAACACTTACTACCCGATTTTAACATTTTAATCATTTTAATTTAATTATTTTTTGCCACTCTTGCCTATTTCGGATCACACACTAAATCCGATTGCGTAAAGGCTATATTTAGTACACTTACTTATTCATATTAATACTAATTAACATGTTACTTGTATTGACTGGAAGCATAGGCCGATTTGGCCGGTTCCATCTCCTATTCTCCTCGTACCGAGGAGTCGATAGAAATGGAAAAAATAGGAAAATATGCTACAGTAACAGCGGCATGATTCTCAGATCAACTCACACGGTTTGCACAGCTGGGAACACCTTCACTCCAACGGTATTTTTACAGAAGCCAAAGAAATTCAAGTGAAAGATATAATGATTTCCCCTTCCTTTCCACGTTCTAAAAATATTCAAATAGTGCGTGTGCAAGACTCTTGGAGGCTGGTCTTGGTCTTGCGCTAGTCTTGCGGGTATGGTCTTGGTCTTGGTCTTGCGGTATCCCTGGTCTTGGTCTTGGTTTTGCATGCAAGACCAAGACCAAAACTGCAAGATCAAGACTCTTGTGCTCATCACTATACATCACTAAATCCTTTACGTATTTTGTTGAACCTATATAGGGGATGTAAAATGTCCTGTAACACGTTGTAATATCATTGGAAAATGTTAAATGTTGGGTACACTTACGACCCTGTGACATGTTTCCACTCTTAATACTCACCACATTGTTAGAAACAAATTCCTGCAAATGAAATTTTCATTCAATGTAATATATCTGATTTATTGAGAATTATTAATTTTCTTCCCGTGCTAGGGGTTCGAGTTTGAAACAGAAAAGCTCCGAAAGAAAGCGGAATTTCACCCACGTTTAAGAAACTATTTTCATGTTTCGATGACCGGAATCATTTCCTAAGAGTAATGTTCTTAATTCCGAATCACTTAATATATATGAAACTCTTCACAAACTTGAAATTCCTTTGCTTATTATACCAAACTAAAATTAATGTCTCTGTACCCAAGATTTTTACAACTATTGTAATGTTCAGGTGAGAACTTATATCAACGGAAAACTCTTTTCACAACAAATATGAACAATAATGTAAAAGAGGATAAAATTCATTTATACACTTTTCATACACTGCAATATCTTAGATACTATCTTCTAGCTGATGATCAGGAAATAACATTTTTAGCTCGTGTTAGAGATCAAAACTGGAGTGCAAAAATACTTACTTTACTGTAGTTGGAAGAACTGAATAATAAGTCATACAAAACCCATCTGGTGTGTTAGTGGAGAAACCTTCAGTTAAGGAATAGACTGAAAAGACTTGTAAAGTCCGTAGTTCCACAACCTACAGAATAAAACCAACGCAATAATTTTCCATCTTGTTTAGTAGTTTTGTATGTTCTTACAGTAAATACTTTGTAGTCATTCAAAGATTTTTCATTTAAAAATCATATCAAGAATTGAAATTTAATTAATGTGAACAAGTTAAGTATTTGTTTTATTATACACAAGACAAAAGTGTCCCCGTATCAAGTTAAATGTTATTTTAATTATTTAAAAGATGGAAAGTCATTGTTCCCACCATAGTCCAAAAATAGGGAGATAAAAATGGGCTTACCTGAAAGAAAATACAGGAAAATATGAGCTTTACACCTGTATGAGTTATAAGTATATGCTTACTCACATGCCGTTATTACAACTTAAAAAAAGAAATTATTTCACTTTCTCTAAAGTTCAAAGAGAAATTTCTGTCTTACACGAGTCGTAGGTAAGAGATATTCTTCAATGTCTGAATATTTCTTCTCTTGTAAGAATATTATGTCTCCAAAGATCTGTTTAAAAATCCTCTTCATTTTCCCTAAAATAAAACTGTACGGGTTCCTCCACACAGATTCTAGTAAGTTTGCACGGCTGACTATGAATGGTATAGGCAATAAACTAATCTTCCTTAGAAAAATTTCGCTTAGTACTTATATTGCAATTTATCTTTGCTGGTTTTTGGTCACCAAGGAGTATACGATCTCGGCAATATCCACTTGTTTGTAAATTAACAAGTCAATAACTGGTTTACTCACTTTCGTATGTTACAAAGATATATATTTGCATTTATACATACTTGTTATCTCAATGTTCGGTATGTGACATATTAATTATTGAAATCTGATAAAAATGAATCTTTGCAATCGTCTCATTCATGCTGAACTAACTTCAAAAATGATTCTAGAAACTGTCCTTTCGTAGTGTTACTTTCAATTTTAATTATTATTAACAAATTTTGTGCTGCTTTTCCACGCGTTACAACTTTTGTAGCATAATGTACTTCTTCCTTTAGAAGACAAGATGTACTTCTTCCTTTACTTCCTACTAACGTTTTCTTCAAGTCCTGCTTTTACGATTTTCAGACGAAATATTTACTTCAGCCTACTTAGCTTCGATTAAAGAAAGCCTTAATACTGACAGGAAAACTTTAACCGCAAAACGTCCCTCACGGATGTTCAACCAAAAGCACTTTTGAGTCACCTATAGTTTCCATATCACAAAGACCAAATTATTTAAATCAATATGTTAATTTCAATTCAGAGTTTCTCTGCATTTTAATCTAAAGCTGTGAAACCAACTTCACTACTTTTATCCTCTCTATCCATTAACTTACTGCACTAGCTAAGTTTTGATTTGTAATTCTATGCATATAACGGACACAAATAGTTTACAACGATCTCTGTAACCTTTACTATATTTTCAGGACACAATTCGCATAGTTTCTTTATTTACAAATTCTCTTTAGCGCAGTTCAAAGCAATTTACTGCAACAAAGTGAACAACGCTACCCTCTATGCTTTGCAAGAGTAGTAAATCATACTGCACCTTTAGGAATTCGTCACTTTAGAATGGTTTTCAAATCCGATAGTCCTATTTACTTAACAGCAAACGTTGTGCAATTTACTTCTGCAATTCTTGATCTGCTTTCATATACTTAAGCTACGAAAACTTTCAAAATAGAACGCCAAAAAGTGAATCAATTATATAATTATGTATTGGAAGAAAAATAAGTTTAAAAGTTATTTTGTAACGACGTCAGAGGCCATTAAAATACACCTGAAATTGTGTTACGTTATATTATGTTTAAAATACTGTTAAAAAGTGAAAAAACGAAAGAGTCGGAGTATTAGCGAGAAAAAAAAAAAAACTTACATTACTTGATTTGAGGTACCAAGTCATCGGTAGATTAAGAACTTTTGTTGTAATTTTAATAACTGTTATGCCCTATGTGATTCAAGATGTACTCTTAGGAGCACTTTTTTTTCACAAGAGTTAGCTCTCCTTTCAAAAATACGAAAGCATGCAGAATCTTTTCATGGGAGATATGATCTCACCTTACTCCACTTTTGACAGTGCACCTGGATATATTCAGCCAGAACGTCAGTTAAATTTTAAAATAATGATTTAATCGCCTTATGGATGCATATCAAAATAATTGAAATAAGAATTTCACATTTTATAGGGCAAAGAGGAAAATTGAAATTAATCCAGTTTATTTTTCTAAAAAGTTCATTTATGGTTTTATAGATATTTAATTGGTTCAAATATATTTCCCTAATCATTTGCTCTTGGTCGTCAAAATATATAGGAAACCTATCAAATATTATAGGTCCTCTTATGTATAGAGATTTCATAACGCTTGCTTAAAAAAATGATGATTATTATCAGTTCGTAAAAATGATGTGGAAACAATTACAAATTCGCAAAAAATAAATGAAGTCCGTACTTGAATTGTAGTTTTATTACAAAAGCAGAATTGTATTTATTGCCAAAGGAGTTATGACACAAACAATGAAGAAACAAAGAAATATATTAGTATTATTTTAAAATAACCAAGAAATATGTGCATATGCTGCAGATAGTCGAGGCAGCCTTACTACAAATTAAACCTATTCAAGCTCAACGAGTTACCTTTTATAGACTACAGGTATCATAGTGTAGAGTCAAACAAGAAAGGAATATTTAAACATATAGTTCATATAAAAAGAAAAAAAAACGTGCTAAAACAAACTTGATTAACTTAGACCTTCATGGCGAAGGCATTATCTATGAATGGGAACAGGTGTGTATTCAGGTATTTTAAACGTTTTCTGAAATCAAGAATGATTATGATCCAAAGAATGTGTCTCATATGTATCCGGTTTTTAACATTTTGGAACAAAAAGAGTTACCAAAATTGTTTATGTTTCAAGTATTAACAGTTATTTTCAAAACGATAAATCAAAGTTTCGAAGGCTCGAAGCCTATGAATATCTGGTTCATAATACTGAGAGATAATATTCATAATCAGTCAGCTATAAAGAACTAACTAAAACTATGTTGTCAGCCTAAGCCTATATCCCATAATTATTTGTTTCACTTTATAAAAACGGTGGGATTACCAGGTGCTCTTGTTAATTTTGTAGAATTGGTACACAAAATTGAACTACCAAATTGCGTTTGAATTGCTGAATATCTCAAGCGTTTAAGATGTTAAAAGTGATACAACAAGATGGCACGGAAATTTCCGTTTATTTGAGTAGGATTATTGCATTTCCTTATTAAAAAAGGAGAATCAATACTTAAAGAGATTTCGTGTAATAGTTGTAATTGTAATATGTTTTCGTATATAGATGGCGTTAAGATCGAAATACGAGCTAACAATAATTAAGCAATTATTTACTGACTTCCAAAAGATTGCGGGTATAGAACTCAATACTAATAAATCCAAACCATTATATTCAACAGTATTTTCCTTTAACTACTGAACATAAAATTCTGAGTATTTTATGGTCTAATACATTAGAAAAAATAATAATAAGGCGCATGTTCTTCGACTGGTATCTTTGATATAGCTACAGGCACCGGCACATATAAGTAAATGGAGACATTTGAACCGATTTTTAAATTAAATATTTTCAGATATATCTTATACCCTAATAGGAAAAAGGATATTAAAAATATAACAACCGAAGATTTATATAAGGAATATAATGAATCACAGAATATAAGTGTCAGAATTAGTGAGAAAAATATACAGTATAGTTGGCAAATAATATGACAATCATTGAAATTTTTGAAGAAACAGACTATTTTACATTACGTTCGGTACGTAATTATGAATGAAATCGATCCCGTAGGTTCCCAATTATATAAATATGTAAATTAGACAAACAAAATGTATTGAACATAGTAAAGGTATTAGAATAGAACCTAGGATAGCTAAATGTAAATAAAAAAATATTGGATTACTAAATGTGAAAATTATTTGGCCTACATTTCTGAAGCTATTTGGAAGCATAATTAAACATCCTTCGAAAAATATACACCTTAGCCAAACTATTATGTGGGGATATTATGCCCACTATCCACCATATGGCTTACAGCACCAACGCCGATCAAATTATATAAAAGCACACTATTATTAAGATCGCATTGTATTGAAGAATAACATCTTCTAAAGTATTATGCTAGTTACTAAAGGGAATTATACTAAGCTAGAAGTAGGAGGTCTTCTCTATTAAATATTATTTGTGTTTGTATTATATGTTTTCGACTAAAGGAGTTAAAAGAAAGTCAGCAAGACGCTGGAGTTCTAACTGAGCAACCCATATTAAATTTCGCTTCATAAGTTTTCCTCAATGTATACGCGATTCGACAGCTTGGCTTGATTGTGGTTGTATTACAGAACGTTAATTTAGAGGGAAGGTATTTTGATCAGCTGGTGTATAAAGTTGAGGCAGTAATCAGAATTGTGTAGAGCTTGGATTTAGACTGCCAGCAGCAATTTCCTTAGAGTTTCTGCTAAATCACGAAAATAAGCAAAGGTGATGACTGAAGTTAATGATGTTGATGGTGGTCATATGTTGCCTACTTTTAAACTGAGCCTGATTTTCACGCTACAGCCTCTCATTCCATTGTGATTTCATCGATTTATGTGAAAGGAATAAAATTCAACATAAATAAAGCTCGTAATGGATCTTTCATTGCTTGTAATCGAGAGATTGAATTCGTAAAATGAGTAACCTTCGGGGCATATTTGATATTATTACTTCCAGTATTTCTGTAACGGATACCCGTTGTGGAAAATAAAGACCAGTGACTATGAATGTGTTGTGCTATTATGACATATGATGTAACCGGGCACGACAGTTACATTGAATTTACCATGTTGACTCACTTCCTGTGGTCACTAGAAATACCAGTTACGTTAAGTTTTCATGTTAACTCACTCCCTGTGGTGACGATGCATGGGTGCATGCCCTGCAGAAGATGTAGCAACCGTATATTAAATCGAACTATGACGTCATCAACTTTCTCAATGGACAAGCGGAAGTGGCAACCCGATAGTTTAGATCACACCGGACAGACAGAATAGAAGGTAATGTATGACAATATACGTCCTAGCTGATGTTTTAATCGCCTACAGTGCACAGTTTGATGTGGGATAGACACCATAGAACATTATCCATATAAAAATCACACTGAACGAAGTGCGTATGTCAGCAGGTAATTAAATGTGGTTCGATCCAGGAAAGTTCCGGAACGTCGACCTACCGCATGCTGAGACATCCTTTTCGCATAAGCTGATCGATAAATTTGTAAGTAATTTACTCTTTTACGTTGTTGTAGCAGTGTGTAATGTGTTACTTACAGTATCTGGAGAACAGGAGATCATTCAAATCTTGTCGCCTTTACGATCCACGTAGCATACCCTTGTTCAGTGTCAGGAGTACCGGTACAATGAACTAACTTTGTCGTTGAAAGAACTGTTGTAGTGGTGATAATACTATTCGGTGTCAAGCAACTAAACGTTATCTGTAATATTTGTCACATATTTTGTTACCAACCTTGGATAGGTGCGTAATAGTTAGCTACAGTGAGTAGTATCAAAGAGAATGCATTCACGGTACATTTATCAAAGACGAGAGGTTACCAATCTGACCAGCAGCAAACGTGACCGAGAAGGGAAGCAATTGTTGTCAAATGGTGGTACAAAAGCTGTTGGTATCACCAGTATCCCGAAATCCGCGAAGGAGTGGGTAATGCAACCTGTCATCTTATTGGACATGTATCATTAATATTTATGAACTATTGTGATCGTGCAAGAGTAAAAACACTTAAGAATGTTGAATTTCAGCCTTGTAGTTTATGTGCGTAGAGCAGGGTGCTACACGCACAAGTCATGCATACGTCCACGTAATTAAATAAAACTGGCCACTTGAAAATTGAATCTAATTGAATTAAATTTAAATAAGTGTGTAATCTCTATTTTGAGGTTGTTGCCTTGTGAAGTTCAGAGTGCACTAGATGGCATCCTTTTATTCGTCACGGAAATAAAGCAATATACGCTAAAAGCAAGAGAACGAAATTTAGTTTTCTGTATTAGAATCAAGAGCTATCGACCTGATAAGGACGCGTCAGGAAAAAAAAAGCTAAAACGCTGGAAAGTAACATAAAATACTTAATAAATAACTTTCTATATTGCTCTCAGGGTATTATTTGGTTCTTTCAGATGCTTTGCAACTATCTTGAAGTATCTATTTTCATTCTACATGTTAGTAAATACCTTAGATATCTATAATATATCAGGATAAATGTACTTACCTCTATTGTTAGTTATATTTTGCAACTCCAGAGTAGAAGAAAGTAGAAGTTAAAAATCAAACGTAAAGTTTTTCACGTATACTTTCACAAGATTTTCTAAAAATACAGTTAGAATCAAGAAGTATAGTTGTAGTAGTTGTGAGCATACTTGATAATCTTTGTCGGTATTGCTCATTTCGTATGTTGCATACCTTGTGATTTATATGTGTTCGTACATAGCGCAGGGTTTCAGATTATTTCTACCTTGTCCCCTCGTTCTCTTAGCTACAAGAGTGGTTATATTGAATAAAGTACCTGTAAGAAACCATTAGTCAGGAGTGGTGTATGTCCCATTGCGCTGCGTAAATATCGTTTTATTTTGTATTATTTGTTGTCACAATATAGTAAAAGAGAAATAGTAGCAACAAAAGGACAATAAAAGTTCTTTAAAATATCATTTTACGTTATCATTGAGTTGGATTGCTGGTAAAACCATTATTTCGTAATAAAAAAGTGTCGTGAGACTTTTCATTCGTCCGTTATAGCCTCAGCATGAAAAGTAGTTTTACCCATTTTTACAAATTATAGAAGAAACAGATCACACAATCCACATCGTACGGAATGCAGAATATATGTCATGAGAAAATATAATTGATCACGTTCGTGTTACTGCCTAATAAAATCTCTCTGTCTTCAAAAAAAGATAGGCGTCGGTAATAGTTTAGTCATATCTCAGACCAATCTTTCATTAGCATTTTTCTATATACTACAGAAAAAAATTCAAGATACTAGAGAAAGAGATTCATATCTCAGTGACTTCAACACAACAAACAGTATATAAGTTGATTGTCAAAACGAGGTCAGTATATACAGTATGCACACATCCCAACTTCATCAGAAAGCAGCGTAGCCATGCTTCCTGTACGGATTTTCCACGTAGCCATCGGTCCCACGCGGATGTGTTATTTTACAAAATATCGTTCTAAACGTGAATATGCAGTTTATCTTCTAGCTTGGTATTGCTTTAACGTTAAACAGGTAACTTAAAAAAAAATATATATTAACGCTAAGGTAGAAAGCAATGAACAAAGAGGGGAAATGAATGCAACTATGTTCTTGCAAATTTTACATCACAAATAAATAAACACTATTGAAAAATGTTAAAAATGTAATTAATTTTCATATGACGGAGTAATATGTCATAGACTACAAAACAGTTGGGAAAGGAACATAAGACTTTTGCGTGTTCACATACTTCTTTGCTCACGAATAATAATTCTGTTTTAAATCATGTTCTATTATTACTACTGTATAGTTGCTCTGCGAATCAAAATTCACTCTAAAATTTGATCTTTCTGTCTAATTTTTGAACGTTCATTACTTTTCACATTATATATAACCAAATATCTTATAAATCAAAAAGTCCATCGTACAAGGGCCAATACATTAATCTATGTCTAAGTAGATATGTATTAGATAAAAGATTATTTTTTATTAAAATATATTGGTGAAAGGTACTCCAACAACTTCACAGAAAAAAAATATTTTTGTAGTTACCTTCATCCGTAAATCACTCAGATTTAAATTGGAGAGTGTTTCATCATGTTCGTATTGAATGAAGTTCTTTATAGTAGAAGCCTGTATGTTAACCACTTCAGACAAAAACGTCATTAAGTAATCTTTCTTGTCCTTGTCATAGTTACCAAATACCCTTTAGAATAAAAATAGAAAATTTTAAATAACAGTGAAAACAAAAAAGAACCTTCTTAATGTATGGTTAAATACATTTATTAAGCTATAACCATTAGCATCCAGTTAGATCAGATGAAAACATTAGAGTCGTTTGGTACGTTAGCTAAGGCATGCGTTATTACGGTACATTTCAATCATGTTCTCTAGGTAAGTTTTTATAATAAATAATGTTGGAGCAAATTAACTAGATGTTATTGTTCACCTTATCTTGTTAATATTACTTCATCTTTGCTAACTCTCGTTTCGTAAAGTGCTAAATTGTTTAATGTTTAGTTCCTGAAACAGCTATAAATATGTATGAAAGATCAGTATTCTTACGAAAACTACCTTAATAGATTTCTGATTTACCATCAACAAAAGACATCTACTCATTTTTTATCCATAAAATATGTGTCCATATTAAAGATCGAATAAACTTTTGTATGCTTTTCCGATGATCTTAATATTAGTAATAAGTGAAACTTGAAACAAATCAATGCTAGTACTCTACTGAATGAGTTACATACTAGTTGCAAATGAAACTTCCTGTATATTTCGAGGTCGATTTGCTTGTAGTTAAAAACTATTGCTAATGGTTAACAGTACAAGATGCAGAAATGTTTTTCAAACATGCGATCAGTATATGGAATCTCAGTGTTTCCAATCCATGAAAATAAATATATTTAAATAGCAAAGTAATTATAATTTTGAATATCTCATTTCATGTTTCTTCATGCGTTAAGCATTAATATGCAAAGAATCGTGTTAAGAGTATCAACTAATTAAAATTCTGTAGAAACATTGGACTTGTACTGTCGTCAGGTCAACGAAATTTAATGTCAAAACAATTTACTGCAATCATCTCACTATTGAAGACTGGGTTATAAACGTTGTTTAATATTACCTAAAGAAGCTCGAGAAGAACAAATGAACGTAGTTCTCTTCCAATAGAGTTCTTCTGTTCTTTTTAGAAAGTCCCTGGTCATTTGAAGACTCGAAATGGAAAGCTGTGTCAGTGCCAAAAACGAAATTTTACAGGAGAAAGAATACAGATCTTGAACACATAATTATAACACCTTCCGTCAGGATTTTGTACTATTTGCAATATATTAGAAACTTCTAGATTTATGTAAGTTGTTATGCTTAGCAATTCAAACATTTGAACATCGAAAACGCATTTCTTTTATTTATGGAACGTTTTCGATTTCTAGTACTTATTCATGTTCTAATATCAGAAACAATTCAAATTTTATGCATCAGAAAAGAGTTTTGGGAAACAAAATACAAAGAAAGTTATTTAAATTATCCTGCAATTTTGGTCGCGATTGCATGGAACAAATCTTCAACAAATTATATTTTAATGTTTTGAAAGCTAGCCATTTTGGACACATGTGATGACTGATATATGAAGCTTGATAGAATAAGTTTGTTGATTAACATTGTAGGTTCTTCTGGTCTAGAACAGTTGAATTATACTTTATTTGTGGTCTTTTAGCATTTTGGCTTACATCGGGCTGGAAAATGAATCGGCCGTGTTGTAGGTTATTTAAGGTACCATCTAAGCATTGGGCGAGTAAAACAAAGAAATCCTAGAATCCCTTAATCAAAATGACCGGGCGCGGAGTTCGCACACATCAGTGTGGATGCAGATATTTTCATATGGGGGGCAAAGTTAAATTTTGCTGACCATTTAATCTCTTTTTTTTTTCAAACAACACTACACTCAAAAAAATATTGGTGTTTATTGCCACCCCAAAAGGTGTAATAGAACACCTCTACCTCTACACTAATTCCACTGCTGGGTAACACCAATTCTAGTGCTGGGTAACACCAATTCTGGGGTGTCCAACACCAATTCTGGGGTGTTCATCACCGTTTCTGGTGATGACAAACACCTCTACCAGTATTCAGAAACACCGCTAGAAGTAACTTGAAGCAAAATATAGGTAAAGCAACAAATGCTTTCACTTGGTGCAGCGTAATAAGGTGATGAAGAAAACTGAATACGTAAAATGCAGGCAAAATTTGAGTATTTCGGCCCAAATAAAGAAAATGTTAAGCTTTGAAACAATTTGTTAAGCGGATTGAATACTGAAGAAAAACTATATAGTATCTATGGATTAAAAAATGTTACTGTTCTTGTTCACCAACCGTGTATATAACTGATAAGACATATTATTGCAGTTGTAGCAAACTGAGGGAAAAGTACGATCGATTTCCAAAATAGATTTTGGCTAGGTTCAAGTTATAATCTTGATCAGCCTATTTAAATATTCTTAGAGGAAATTAAGCAAGGAAAGTTTGGGATTATGTTTGCAAGTATTTGAATATTACAGATAGTCTTATGAAGGACAAATTACTCATGGTAATACTGGAATTTAAAAAAAAATCAGTTACTATCGCAGCATGTATTAAGATTTATTCGGTTACTTGAGCACTCTTATATGAGTTAACAGACTGAAAAAATACTATTTCTGTACTACATAAGCACAACAAGGATTATGGTCACTTATATACAATGGCGAAGCGCTATATTAGAAACCAAACTAATAACTTAGGGTAGACTGAAAAAAACTACTTTTCGAAATCCGATAAAGGGTAATGTGCTACTACTGGCAGAGACTTTTCGCAATAAATTTGGGAATTTTCAAACAACTTCTTGCTGCTACATCGGGCTTGAAGTTTTATTATTACGACGAATAGGCAACCCACTTAATTCGCTCAGTGGGACTTCTTTCAAGGTTCCTGGCTGGTGACTTATGGACTTGAGAATATTGCGATTGAAGTCAAAGGCATTAATTAACCATAATACGAGTTTTTAGTGTGCAAGAAGTGTGCAACTCTTTACTTATTCTTGATTTAAAGAGCCGCAAAGTAAGTCAACTCACCACGAGCACATCGAGTTCCTTTCACCCATCTCCGCTTAGTAAATGAACTCTAACAACTGAAGCAATCTTACTAAGCAAGGTGGCTTTACTTGTTAGACTCCATTTATATACAGACACTCTTTCTTAGAAAAAGTAGAATTCGTTCGATTGATTTTACCATCGCATTTACTAATATATCTCTGTTTTCGGAGCTGATCACGTTAGACGTTGCGTCTGTTACTAATTTAACAGCACGTTCGACGCAATCTGTATTGAATGGAAATTTCGCGGGTGATTCTTTCACCACTACACCTGTCTTGATATTTTCTTTCATTTCGGTGTCGGACGTACTCTTCGTGTTGATTCTACTTTCCGCTGTTGTATTTTTTAAATTCTATTTATGGCCTTTAAGCATCTACGGGTCAGGCCGGGATAAGAGAGGGTAAAACTCGGGAACGTGTCGGCCAGAACCTATGTTGAAGGTGCCATCCCGGCATTTGCGTGGTGTTAGTTGTCCACCAGTGAATTATTTGCTAGTAGTCGGCTGCAATGAATCTCAAGGTGACACTATCAAAGCTGATTTGACCACTTCTTTCGAACACGGCACATTTTGATCTTTAACGCCGAAGACCTGGAATTCAGGTTTGGATCGGAGGTCATCCAATGCCCGTGTGTTTGGATAACGTAATGAACTTTATATAAGATTTTTTTGGGTAGACGAACACTTCTTTAAGAAACTGGCTGCATTCTCGCATCAAGATTGGTGACATATTTCGAACCACCATGGCGCATAAGCTCTTTTTGGTGGCGAATACTACATGCCGTTGTGAAGTTTGGAAATTAATTTTGACCCTCAAGACAACTCTGTCTCACATCAACGCCGTTGTAAGCCAACGCAATTGCAATAGTACTACTGCATAATTTTGGTGAACAGTTTCCAGGAGAAACAGCAGGACAGATGTTTAGTAGATACTTTTCGGTCAAACTGTCGTTTGCTGTATATCTGTTACCTATATGGCGGTAATGGGTTGAAAAGGAACAATACGTCTCTTTTCGCAGTCACCTAGCTTGATTCCAATCTGACCAGATGTGTTCACGAGATGATATAAGGCTAGCCAGTGTTCGATTTGGTGGGGGGATGTAGGGAATTACACCTGATAACCCAGAATTTCATCCTTGGTTTTGATTCCGAATATCTTTCCACCAGGGATATTTTTATTGCTACCTAAACAGGTAATAAGTTAAAACTCACGAGCAACCACTAGTTTTACGATCTTCCCTTCGTAATTTATAACAAATCTAACACTAGGGCTAGTTCATAGCAGTGCACGAGGCAAACTAAGTGATGGACTTGTACTCTAAGAATCGCCTCAGGACAAATTATCACTCCGTTCATCCCTCCAGTGTGTATTGGAGTAGCATCGCCTCCTACCACAGTACTACGTAGTAGTTCTGAAGTATCGGCTTTGCCGTCACGAAGAAAATCCACAAGTGATTATGCAGGTTCCTTTCCCCAAGTGATATGGTTCGGGCTATCCTTTTCATTTTAGCATGGTAAAGAAATGTGATTAAAGCTGTTCTATAATCATTACATACTGTTCCTCTATTTCTATACGGTGGAACTTGCGACTTATTTTGTTAAAACAACGTTTGTCCTTTCTTCAGTTAAAGTACATACTATTGATACCTCGTCCTTCGAGATTTTTTCTTACTTTAGTTTCCGTCTAGTTTTTGTTTCCCTTGTAACTTTACCTGTGTCCGCGATGTGTTCCGGGTCTTCCTTGGAATACCCTGCATCTTTCAGCACAGCTTCACGATTTATCCTGAAAAACGCACCCTGTTGTACTATCAGAGTCGCTTGGTTTGCCAAAAGGGTAACCTGAAGATAACTGGGTTTTGCTCTTGTTCGGCTCCTGACGGACTGTGTTCGTTCACATTCGGATTATTATTTTCCTCTGTTATAGATATGTGCACTGTATTCTAATTTTTTTTACAAGAAAGGCACTGGTTTTGTAATACGTCCGATACCTATTATCCAGATAGTCCTCTGATCTTGATGGAAGGCAGTGGCACGCCGTGTGATTGTGGGCACTGGTCTCGTTCCCGGATACACTTCAATACTGCGATATCAGAAAGTATGGTTCTAGAATATACTATTTAAACTTCTTGGGAAAATCCTCTTAGATGCCTTTATGACTGAGATTTTTTTATTTTCGCTGCAGTTATTTAGAACGCGCAAATCATTCTGGTATTTTACCCCTTAAACAAAACAGTAAGCGTCCACCTTCAACCCTAAACCCAAATATATATGGTTATCAGAAACGACAAACAGTCAAGTGCTTCACCCGACCCTTCGGTTACATTCAAGAAATATTTCTCATTTTACACTAGAAGGTAAATAAAGAGCTGTACACTTCAGGTACACTTAAACTCGAATTATGGTAAATACATGTCTTTGATATCATTAACATTATTCTGAAGTCGAAAATTCACTAGCCAGGAGCCCACAAAGAAACCGCACTGAGCTAGTTATTTTCCGTAATAATCCAACTTCTAAGTCGATGCTACAGTACAAGGAATTGTCCGAAAATTCTCTGGTATTTTGTGGAAAGTCTCTGCTATGGGTAGCAACTTTTGCGCACAAGCCATTATCAGATTTCGAAAACATGCTTTTACGGCCCACGCTATAGTACCGTTTGAAGAAAATGATCGTATAAGTATGCTATGAGTACTTACAAAAAGAGATGTCTCGTACGGTAAGTGCCCAGCAGTTAAAGCTAATTATATTATTTGTGGAAGCTGGGGTTACTATATGAATATGATCATATCAAGTGATGTGACGTTAGTGGCAAACTCGTCAATTGAATTCGTACGTTGATTGAATTACCATTTTTTTCATCAACGACAGAAGTTAATAGCTTGAATTTTCATAATTAAAGTGTGTATATTTCCGAATGAAATGTTTTACTGTAAACTAATTGTAAATCAATGTGTATCTCAGCAAAATCTTTGTCAGAAATAATGTTCTGCGTAGCTTGCGGTCATTCTGGAAATTTCCACCCAGACTATGTGGTGTGTCCTCCTAAATTAGGATATTTGGCGCAACCGTGAAGAAGGAGAGATTGCGTATTCACTTAATGTATGTTAATTATAAAACAGGGCTACTAGATTTCAGTCCTGGCCCACTACTTGACGGAGGAAAGTATTTGTGAAGAGTGTACAGTTCTTTTTCTGGGTGTTTGTTAATACATTGTTTATTAAATTAATAAATTAACAATGTTAAGAATGTAACCTTTAATAGGAATATTCAGATTCTTTAGCTAATAACTTTTGGTAATACAACAGTTTATAACGTTCTGGATAACAGCAGTTACCGTAGTTTCTATTTGGTTCGTACCATTAAATTATATCTTTTTGGTTCGTACCATCAAATTATATCTTTTTGGTTCGTACCATCAAATTATATCTTATTCTCATGCTCCGTCTCTCCTGCCGGCCGGGTAGCCATGCGGTATACGGTGGTAGGCCAACGTCTCGAAGTTCCCGGGTTCAAGTCCCGGCAGGGGCATGGGTGTGGGTTTTGATAACTAAAGGGCGAATCATGACGAGTCGAAGTCCAAAGTTACTAGACGCCCATATAAACATAAAGTTTACCAAAGTTTTATGCGCAGTCTCTCCTACCCATGTGCGCAATCTTACCTACCCTAGGAGGAGAGATTGCACAAATTAAGGTTTCTAAAAAATCATTATCGTTAAGCATACAATGAATTATAACAAAGATTAATAGTGTGTAATTGTGTATAAGACACATTAGTTTTTTTTTTGTATTTTTTAGAAATTTGCATAAAAATTTGAATTTTAGTGATTTTTTTTTAATTGTGCGCGGTCTCTCCCGACGTACTTTAACGAATATGTTACGCAAATCCGTTTTTAGTAATTTTCTCAATTGAAGAACTTGGTGCGAAAACGTGATATCTCCTGTTCTAAAACTTTATCACGAGATAGAGCAAAAGCAATTAAAAATTCATTTGCACCAAACATAACACGTCGATTCCTCCATGACAAGACCAGCTCAGGTCTTGGGGTAAAGTAAGAATTCCCCTTTCTTGCGCCAATGTAAATACCAACTTATTTCAGTGCATAGTTCCATTGAAAACTGCCAGAAAGCAAAGCCTTGTAGCACCTAGCTCTTCAAAGCTTTATGGCCGAGTGTCTCTTTAGATTTTTTGTTTCAAACGAAATAGTTTGAACTATGCATTTCTGCACAGTTAAGCGTAAATACTTAAAATGAAATATTTTATTCTAAAAAATAACTGCGTAAGCAATCTAACACTGGTGCTAACACCATTCACTTTATTTTCAATCATATTCCTTTCGTGGCAAACCAAACGACAGGACAGGGACTATTCGTTACTTATTAATGACATGTGGTTCACTTATAATAATAGTTTTGAACACATTCTACCAAGTTCAAGCGAAAAAACTACTTCAAACTAGTTTGAAATTTTTGTTTGTTTCAGTTATTTTGAAAAGTAAGTTGGATCAACTGTTGCACTTAAAACTATGTCCTCAATTCTGTATTTCAGATTTAAATACAATCATATCCAACATTACTGGTTCTATTGAAACATATTATAGTATTATTTTTCGGCAATATTTTGTCCACGTCCGCCATTTGAATATTTTTAATTTTAATGTATAGGCAAATATGGATCACACCGATACGGCGGTATATTTCAAAACAGTTGATTGGAATAAAGAAAGAAGCACGTAGCAATAAACCTGCATTTTTCATTACAAATAAACATTTTCTTTATTGCATGCATCATTTTTCAAGTTCTCGACTTCCGACAAGTATAAATATTTAATTACACTACTAAAGACATGTTGCAGATTGGTAACAACACTTTATGTAAATCAGATTACTGAATCTTACACTCGTCTACAGAGAACGTTAGTGCAAACGGACTCTCTCACTGTAGTGTAAAAGGATTTCGTGCTAGATTTTCTCACTTCTTTCCGAAATCATCAAATTTTATATACGTGTCCCTGCTTGCGAATTCGGCGATCTTCTATCATTTATTTAAATGAAGAAGTTATTTAAAAATGCAAGCAAGAAATATTAACGAAAGCCAGCCAAAATTCCATTTTCTGATATACTTTTTTTTAAATTTCTATTTAATTAAGTGCATTGCTTCTCTGTTTTCCCTCCTTTGACTTTAAATTTGTATGTAAGCAAATATATACTTACTCTGTAAGAAGGCTGTTTGTTAGGTTTTTAAGAGCATCTCGGGGACAGACAAAAGCAGCAGGTAAAATTACTCTCCATTCATTATAATTCCTTTGTATTGTAGTTATCACTGGATTTTCTTGGTATTTATACCAGGATTCCAAAATTAGATAAATAGAGCAGACAAGGCCTATGAGGAACATAACTATCCACAGAACTCTGTAAAGATATAATAAGAAGTGCGACTACGAAATACAACCTGTGTGCAATCAGAAAGTCATGCAAATCTCACAATGTCAATTCCGCCGCGGCATCTTACCAAGTCAGTTTAGCCGTGAGACATCTCAGATTTCACCTGATTGAATTTTCTCTAATTTGGAGTGTCAATTGCGATATGTCCACGTCTGAGGGAAAAGTAATTAAGAGTATGTTCTTGTTCTTTGATACTCTAATTTTAAATGAAAAGATTTGTATTACCCTTGTGTTTATAATCGAATAAAAAGAATTATGATTGGTTAGTTCGTACTTATATATAATATATTATTAGAAGAAAGATAACCAAAAAAAGTTTCAATTAGTGTAATTTGAACTAACCAAGAGAAAAATATCTTCATATCCATCAAGATTTAACAGGTAAATTAATTTAAAAACAGCGAGTTGAGGCACGAAACGACTGAGTTCGGTTGCAGTCAGGGAGAGGTTGTTTCTTTTTTCATTTGTAATGACTGCAAATTATGTAGGAAAGACTTACATTTTTTTTGTTTACAAATTCAATAAAATTATTGTGGCAACACAAAGTTAATTTTTTCGATTACATTGCGATTCCTACACAAGTTGAATACATACATCTACACACTGAATAGAAGATAGGACATAACATAATGGAAACAGTTTTAAAAAGATAAGAATTTCTTGAAATCTTAAGTGGGTTCATGGTCCTTCAAATAGAAAGTGGAATAACAAAGCTATGTCGAAATTTCCGAGTCAAATTTTTATTACACGTATCTACAGGAGAATTGACACTCTGAATTGAAGTAAAATGATTGAAATGTAACCCGACGTATGTCACGGCGGGATTAACACAATTGGAATGGCACGACTTCTAATCATATTACAATGTAATACAAAATAATGCATACACTGTTTAGCTGTTCTTCTTTATATGTTCAAAATAAACAATAGAATAAGTTTAGAGAATAATCCAAAAGTACTCAATAACAGTGAGAAGTAAATGTATAAAAAATGCACTAAATATGGGACAAATAAATACTAATCGTAATGCATATTGCAGATAAAACTCATGGTGATGCCAGCATT
>JAGDQP010036438.1:0-19072 GCA_022664845.1 Lepisma saccharinum | reverse complement strand
GGATGAGTTTTTTAAATCTTCGTAAACTCACTCTTTGATAAATGGGGTCAGCTCAGCAATTTACCACAAACAAGGATTGTAACTGGTAGTCAGGAATTATTTGAACTTCTAAGAGCACCTCATTTGGAAATACAAAGTGTAGTTCCCGTAGGACAAAAATTATTGGTGACATAGAAAGACTTGGAAAATGAGAACTCCACATATCCATTTACAAATTTGGCAGTAGCATCATTCATATCTTCATGGGCTAGACTGTGATTGTTTGAAATGTTAGATACTGTTGGGATTGAGTGAGTAATTTACTGTGATACAGATAGTATTGTTTTTATACAACAACCTGATGTACGCATATTGTTATCTTTAGGGAACTACTTAGGAGAATTAAGTAGAGAAATACCAAAGGGGTGGGAAAGGTACATCTTCATTGGTACTGGCGCAAAAAATACTCTTATCGAATATGATATTCAACTGTAGGAGATACTGACGAAGTTTGCAAAGTTCGAGGTGTACTCCATTATCGTACAGGTCAGATCATAAATTTTCAACACATTTATGATTTCGTAACGAAGAAGTATGAGAGTAAAGTAATCTTCAATCCAAACAATATATTGCGCAAAGAAGAGTTATCTCTAAAAGGCAAAGTAAACGCTACCAAAAGACGTAGACTAAATCCTTCCAATAACTAGAATTACCATACCTTACCTCACGCATATGATATTAAGTAAAAAATGTAATGTAAACATTTCTTAAAAAGCTGAGTTTTATGAAGGAAATCGTACCTTTGCGAGCAATGTAATGTCAATAAAATATTTAGTGCATCAGATTGTATCTTTTCTTACGCTAGAGGATTCTTAATTAAACAACGTACAATGCTTTGTCGTTGTAGGACAATTAAAGTTAAGTAAGTGCGACGTATTTAAATAACTTAATTACTTTGTGTAATTTGTATTTGCACACAAAAGAATGTAATTTTCTTTTAAAATTTGTAAATCACAACTTGATTTTTGTAACCTCTGTCGTTCTGAACTTGTATTTGCAACAAGAATTGTACTTACATTTGATTATGTACAATAAAAATGTTTTTCCTACAACGGTATTATTTGTTTTATTTCTTTTACCAAGTTGACAACACTGCTGGATAATGCTCGTCGCTATTTATTTTCATTTACCTATTTGGCAACACTGCTGCGTAATACTGATCGTTATTTACTTTTATTTACTTAGCTAGCAGCATTACACTGCTGCGTAATGTTCAAATATTTTAATAGGTTCTAATTCTTTTAACCATTCTCCTAAATGTTCTAGAAGGTATTAAAGAAATTCGTATCTTTAAATGCTGAAGAAAGATGAAAATTCGATATATTACTTTAAATTCAAATTCTCCTTGAATAATGCTACTTAAGGAACGAACAATGGTCGCCCATTGCTAACAAAATAAAATTTAAATTAATTACGTCTCATTATTCTCAGAAAATTATATTGTTGCACTTGCATTACAAAATCAATGCGCGTTGTTTAAAGTTATTTATCTATCTCATGTATTACATTCGTAATGAGAAACAAATTAAGAGAATTAAAGTGTTTTGAGGTAACGAATCACCATCAGAATATATTGCCAAGTTACTGATTTTCTTTATTATTTTATCTCGTAGTTTTACGTTGTGAAGTTAACATGAATGTCGTAGTGCATCTGAAATAGGAATCGAAACTTTGTCTGGTCAGGACACTGGAAATTTTATTCGTAGTGCTCCCCCTGCCTTTTGCTCTTAGGTGCAGCCAGCCTCGTATCAAATTAATTAAGCAAGTTGCCATAGATTGCTGATAGCCTAGCGTCTGGGAGATCATGGGTTCGAACAGTGCTGGAGCTCAATACTCGAACCAAATGGTGAGTGTTATTAAAATAGTTGCATGACAGCAAGATATCTTCAACTTAAATCATTTACTATAACTAGGCTTTGACAGCTTACACCACCCACCTTATCCCAAACTGAACCTATTAAGTACCAAAGCATGCTTGGTACTCCTGAGCACGTTACGAAAGTAAAGATAATCAAACGTGGAACTGACCACTACAACGTAGCTTAGTATGTTCCATAGTCTATGATCCATAGCTCGATAATATATTAAGTACTAGTCCAGTGGTAGTATTACTAGCACAACTGTAGGTCTACTAGCATAGCAGTATACCACATCTTCAACATCTCATTCGCTATATAGGCAAACTACTAGCTTTTTACTCGAACTATAGAACACTATATATCTTACACGAATGTTTTACGTGAGAAAATAAAATTAATTGTAAACAAGGGTATCTTACTTGTTTCACAATTCAATTTGTTCAGGACTCTTCACAAGACCTAATTGCCTTGACAAGATTCTGAAATTTTACAAATTACCTTGGTAATTTCTTATTAAATTTAAATTAATTTAATGCTTCATACCGTAATACGGTGCTCATTATGAAGAATAGAAAATAATTTTCGTCTTAGAAGTACTCTTACAAATAGAGAAACATTGCACTATTTAGGCTGTTCTAATAATTGTATACATTTGTCTCTTCGTTGCTGTGTCATGTAGTATGAATCACAAACTCTAGCTTCCAGACGACCCATCTCAAGAACTAGCTGTTAAAGTGTAAAATCCAAGGATTCTTCTTTCTCGACCATAATGAATAAAATTAAAAATGAAACTATTCTCATTGCTGCATAATTCAGGCTTAGCTTGTAGCAAGCTTACCAACTCAGACACTCTAGTTTATACGCCTCTAATAATTTATGATGATGCAAGTATTCAATGGTGCATGCATTAAACGACGATGCCATTTCTTGTTTACTTTCTACAATATACAAAATGTTCACCAAAGTTATTTTAAATCTATTAAATGAGACTTAGATTTTAACCTGGGAAGGGAACAAGCCGAATTTTCTTGTGGATTTAGCATAATGGATCAGATACAAGTATTGAATGAAATTACGGAAAGGACTTAGAAATATGAACGTCCACTATGTCTGAGATTCAAAGATTTTGTAAAGTTTTCGATTCGGTCTCCTTGACAGCACTGCTTAAATCACTTGAGTATCACTTGAACATCAAGACATAGCAGATGTTTACGTTAAGTTACTACAAACATCTAATCAACTGACACATCTGTTATTGGACTACATCAAGAAAGTTAGGAAAGGAGTAAGGCTAGGAGATTCAAGTATTTAAAGTTATTTATTTTTATTTACCTTATAATCTATTTAATTTACTAGGTTCGAATACTTCGTATTCTCCTAATTACATGTTGCTCGTTGTTGAAATAAGATTGTGTAATGTTTAAATTCGAATTCTCGTTTCAATTGGCTCGTTAGAGAGCGTGTTCTAAAGTTCAAAGTGGGATGAAGTTGGAATCTATTTATACATAACCATGAGGGTACACTAATATTACGTATTGCTTATATCAAAGAAAATAAAGTTCCTTGGGAAACAATAGGTATAATTGATTAGTAGGTTTACAGAAAGCAACTAAAAGATAAAATAAATAGATAATCTAAAATGACAAGCTAACGGTACGAGCTCGTTTGGAAGACTACAGTTTTTTTTAAATACTAGGAGTATACCTCAAGCGTAAAGTTTACAATTGGTGTCTTTTATATACAACTATTTACGCCTGTGAAATCTCGACATTGAATGCGTAAACGACTCAAAGATTAAGTAAGAGCAATCTAGAAAATAAATGCTAGGAATCACTAGGAAGACAACTGAATGGACTCTTGCAGAGAGAAAGCTAGTTATTAACATTTTCGAATTAGAAGAACACCATAATATTGTTTGAACGAGTTTATACTTCCTGTTCTCAAATTTTGTTCGAGTGGAGATGAGTCGGTCACATAACCAGACGTAAAATGTAATACACTTAATTTCTAGAGAAAAGTAACGGCCGGGACGACGTAGGAATGGAAGTATTAACTCCATTACATTCCAATTATTAAAGGAATCATATTTCGGAAGAAATATTCTTTTCAACGGCTTATTCAAGAGGATCGTATTTTCACTAGCTAGATGGATGTGGATGTATGTAGAACTACATGACATACTGACATATGGGAACAGACCAGTGCTTTCGTCCCGTAGTGGATAGAAAATGGCTGAATATAATGATAATGATGGTTCTCTAGAACTCTAGAACCCTTGTGAACTCTATATTAGCAGCTGCTGCACACGCGGGTTAAAATTCATCTCATCTCATCATACGAGTCCAGTATCAGTCCTTTATAAATCAGTTTTTTTCATTACTCAGCTTATAGCAAGTTTACCAAATCAAGCACGCTAGCCTGGAAAGACTCTCTGAAAATTGTAAGCCAAACTGGTATCGATCCGGGAAAAAACACTTATTATTATTATAACATATACTAAATATATAACTATAATTATATCTTAAGAGACATATGGAATACTCTCATTTTTACGAAATATTCGTTTTTAATTACTAGGTATATATCTTATTAAATACGTTCATATACATATAAATACTCTATGCCTATAATTATTTCATAAGAGGTTCATATTTCGAATGAAATATTCTATTATACCTCTAATTATACGTAACATACTAATTAAAAATATTAACATATATTTATTCATGTTTATTAAAGATGTTCATATTTCTATGAAATACTCTATACTTAGTTATTAATTTTCTCGAGTGCTATACACGATATAGCTAACTTAAACTATGTTCGTCGTATTACTTGGAATATTCTACCCTTGTTTCATGGTTCTCTCATCTTTCTACGTTCATCCGTTCCAAAGATACACGTCACCTCCCGAAAAACACTTTAAGATAAAGAAAATTATCTTCTAATAACTATTTCAACAATGCTTTACCACCGCCACCCCTCCACCTCCTTCATCAACCCACTCACTACTACCGAAATAAGAGACAAGTACCCAAACAAGAGAGAAGTTAAAAAGACGCGAACCGCGTGAGTGGATTGTGTATTTACACTACTAGTTGTTAGTGTGCGTAAATGTGTGAGGAGATGTTGGTTTTCCAGTCTCTTGCGCGGACGAAGGAAAGAGCGAGCTTCACTGAAAATCTCTGCACGCGTAACAATGAACGCAGACAGAGAGGGATCCTAAACTTCTGAATTTGGCAAAATGCAGGCGTTTTAGCTTAGCTAAAGAAAAATATATTTTTAAAATAACAGAAGAATATATTATTAAACGTAATTGTTTAACTAATAGTAATAACTTATTAGTATATAGTAATATGATTTAGAATCTATAGTAATATATACTAATAATATACACTAGTATTTATCTCGTACTTAGTGCTTCGAAAAAAGGAAAAATATACATCATTTTAGTTGAAAAATAGCAGTAACTTAAAAGAATGACGGAAAACGTGATATTTGTAACTGAATATCGTGCTTGTTGTGGCTAGATTACAGAAAGAGAAGCGTATTATACAACAGAAATATGTTCAAATAATTACTCCTTTAATTGATTTTTTAAAGAGATCTTTTCTAAAATTGTACTGGACATTCATTCATTTATTATGCTGTGTTTAGAGGATCAGAGAAGTCAGTCAGTGCTTAAGGCATCAAATGGCTTTGTTTGAAGGTAAAGAAACGTAAGGAAAATCTCAGACCGGAAATACTGGCAGCAGGACTCGAAGCGAGAACCTCCCGAATGCAAACCTTACGGCCTTCTAAGTGTAAGTGATTGTTTCGTAGGATAAATCGTAAGCAATGATTATTATTATTATATTAATGCAAGGACTATAGACAAACTGAGTGGGTGTGGTGTGGTGGAAGACTATTAAACAATAAACAATGCTGATATAATTAGATTTTAAAAAATCAATATAAAATACTATTAAGGCCCGCTCCAGGATTCGAAGAAAGTTCGCGCCAGGATTCGAAGAATGTCCGCTTCAGGATTCGAAGGATGTCCATTATTTGCAACTCCACTACGACTTGTCCCAGCATGTAGATCAGTACGAACGTTTTGGGCTGATATGTTCAACGATATGGATGCAATTAGTATTTTTTTTTTAAATTGGTTCGCAACACTGACAACGGCATCGCCGGAAGTACCTACATGAAATGCTCCAGTACCTAATGTGCATGTAGGGGCGGACTAGGAATCAAAAGGCCATCGTGGTAGTGGGCGTTGTGGCGCGTAGGCCCCAAAGTCACCTTCCAAGGGCCCTTAGGAAGCGGACCACGTCTCAACATACAAAGTATTAAGTAAACATAACGCCTTAAAAGAAAATGAATATGTTAAAGCAATGTACACTTACCAATACATGTACATGCCCCCATCTTGTGATTTGTGAGGAGCGTACAGTAGTAGGTCTCCTGAGATTATAACTTCAGCATTGTCTTTATGTCGATCATAAGTCTTTTGTGTTAAAATTGATAATTTCGGAAGACTGGTAAGACCCTACGCTTCCAAGATAAAAGGACCGACGGGTGCCCCACCCGGAAATTCCCGGGTTTCCGCCCGGGCCAGTTCGACCCTGTGCGCATGTGTACCAAATTTGGCGTAAATCAGTGCCGATACGACCAACGTTAACAAATATGAAATGTAGAATTTTAAAAATTGTTTAATAACACTGACAACTACTGTGCCTGGAGTGCCTGTATGACATTTTCCCAGTACTTAATGCACATGTATGCAAAACAACGTAAATCAATTCACATGTGTACATTTATATTAATAAACATATTTCTAAGTTGAATTTTGAAGTAGGTTCGTAACACTGACAACTGGGATACTTGAGATCATTAACATACAAAACGTTGCCTTACTATGTTAAATGATGTTTAAGCTAAGTTTGGGCAGACACTGTACGGAAAAATAGAAAAAGATATTTTTTAAAAAGTTGACAACACTGAGAATTGGGAATATTTCACATATACCAAAAAAAATATTTGTAATGTTCAGTATTTAAAGTTTGATTTATGTTGTATTTCTTCTTACTTACCTAAACAAAAGTAATTCTTACTTAAAGAGACGTTAACAGTATTACAAATTGCTGTTCTGAAAAAAAAAACTAAGGGAAAAAATGAAGGCTAATGTACTTTAAAGAAACGAATGTCATGTTTTGCCTCCGAATAGAACACCATTCGTCATGAAAATCATCGCGTTATGCATTACAATAGACATAACAATGTTCATACTTGCATTGTCCGTACCTGCAGAGTATATTTCTGTTACGTAAGTCAAGGACAGCAAGCAAAGTAAAGGTAATCGCAACATGCGATGTGTACTATACAGTCAAGATCAATATCCGCATATTCACGCTCTACAGAACAACGTGGGTGAAACAATGAACTGGTCGATTCTTTTCAGTCAATAAATACTAGGTTCATTGTATTTGAGAGCAGCACTGTACTTGGTTTTCAGTGCTTTTCTCTCATAGTCTATGAAAAAATATTCTGGAGGAATTGCGGCAGAACCTTTATACGTTTTTAATGTCTAAAAGTGATCATGATAATCATATTGAAAATTAAACTACGGCATCGCAAAAAACAAAACGAAACCAAACGGCGAGTTGCATGTGGGGCTACACTAAATTGAAACCTTGTGAATAGATACATAAAAGGCATAGCTATCACCTGCGCGATACGCACGCACCGTATACGGCACATGGGGGATGCGAAGGTATCGCTCCACATTTTCTTAACCTACGTTGCGAAGTGAGGTGGGGTGGTCAGTCCCACGCTCGACTGCCTTTATATTTTCAAGTGCATATATATTAGTGTCGGGTTCACGATACTTTCGATACCTCGATACAACCGATTCTTGCAAAGTATCGGTATCGGTCGATACCGCAACTAATGGAGTCGATACTTTATATTTTTTGATACTAATATCTTTCTTTGAAAATCATCCCATGGTAGAACGTTAGGTCTATGACATACATCTTAAAGCTTCTTGAATTCGAATTTTATCTATGGCTGAGGACAGAGTTAAATAATAGGTAAGGAATGCACTTACATTTTAATTTTAAATAATGTATGTATTATTTAATACATTCGAGGACATTCTGAAAAAAAGTATGGAATATGAAGTATCGAAGGTTAGAAAAAAGTATCGGGGATATCGACGAATCATGGTACCGACCCATCTCTATTTGTTGAGATATAAAATTCTAGAAATGTAGAAGAAATTCATAATGGTTTAAGGAATATTGAGTACTGAATGAAAGCATTCGTGCACGCTCAAAAAGAAACAAGGCAGAAAAGTGTTCTGTTTCAGCCTCTCACCCCATCCCATATTTGTTTAGTTTTTTCGCACTCTGCGTTATGATGAAGAATAAATAAGCAAGTTAACCAAAATCCAAACAATAATTTTCTTTCTTTGAATATAAAATACTGCGTCAAAAAGATTCTTGAGTATTCAAAAGAAAAACACTTTGAAGGAAGCTTTCGGTTATGAAACTGAAAATAAAAGATCAATTGATGAGAAATTTTATCGCCTTTTGGTTCTTCGAGATCTAGCATGGTTTCTTCTACACCAAAAAGGAGCGCCTCTTCTCAAGTTTAAGGGAAAGCCCTGGAATTCTTTCCTCATTGTCATTTCCCTGTCCCTTGCCTTAGGGGTGACTATCCAGCCACACACACACAGATACCCACATACCTTCATAAAATAAGATGAACAATTTGTACTATCGGTTAAATGTGCGTGAAAAAATACGGGAAAGAACGGACCCATGGCGGACACAATGGTGATTTTATGAGGTTTAATATTACAAAACAACGGCTAGCCTTTAAAAGCTCCATATAATAACGCTTGGTTTCCTAATATTTTCGGTGTGTGTCAGTGATAAAGCAAGCGAGCGAGGGAGACAAGAGAGAGAGAGAAAAAAAAGCAATTTGCCTTGCCTGGGTGCGTCTATGAAAGCAGTATTAACTTTAACAGCTTCAAATTTTTAAAAAAGACGACTTCCACTTTTCTGTAAAATAAAGTTGTAAAGAATTGCATACAGTAGAACTCGGTTATAACGATATCCAAGGGACGTGTCGTTACAACCGAAGGTCATGTAACCGAGGTTCATGCAGTTATGAGGAATATGTTATTTTTTAAAATTTGAATGTTATTTATGTCCTTTAGGCATCTAAGGCTCAGGCCGGGATAGGCGAGGGGAAAGGATTCGGGAAGGTGTCGGCCAGGGCCTATGCTAAAAGTGCCATCCCGGCATTTGCCTGGTGTGACTGAGAAAAAGCCCTGGAAGAACCTAATCCAGGATTGTCGGCCACTCGGATCGAACCCACGATCTCCCAAATGTAACGGCAACGCTCTACCACTGAGCTACTATAGCTTTGTGAGGAATATGCTAATACCACACAATACATGACGCTATAGGCAAGGTATCGTTATAACCGATGTCCCTATAATCGAGGTACACTGTTTTTAAAGATCAAATTATACAAAATTATTGTAAGTATTTATGATAGAAGAAGATAATACGGTAGAACAGTTAAGCGACAGAAAACATTATATCTATATATTACTTTTGATTACATTTGCATTGTCCCAAATACCATAGGATATCCTAGGGATATCCTATTTAGATCCACAATATGTGTACAATGTCTCAGAGTATTTTGGTTCAAATAAGGATATTTCTAGGATATTCTTTTAAAAATATTACAAGGATATTGGGGGTTGGAATTTCGGGAATATTCTGAATATCTCCAAAAAATAATTGTTCTCGACATATTCGTAGAATATACTTAGAATATTCCCAGGGATTTATCCTTAGGATATGCGATCATTTCGGACATTCAGATATTCGTAGAATATTCTATGCATATACCAAGAATATCGTAGAATATCCTTGGTATATTCATAGCATATTCCTAAAATATACCTGTGCTTTATAGGGTAGAACAATGATGAAGAAAGTACAAGTACCGAAGGTCAAAAATAAATACCAGTTTCGAGTATTGAGATATTATGGTATCGACCTATCTCTAACTTATATATTACTTAATTACTTTTAATGAAATATGTATCATTTGCGTTGTAGAACAATGTTGAAGGAAGTATCGAAGGTCAGAAATAAGTATCGGTATCGAGAAATTCCGGTACTTTGGAATCTCAGTTCCAGCTGAGTTACCACAATGTCTAGGGTGGCGTTAGAAACTGTTATTTCAAGTGCCCTTATAGGATCATTAATTCTGTGGTCGACTGCAACTTCACAAAAGAAAACGTTTGACATACCTCTTTCGTTTGTTTTCACAAGGGATGTTCCACGACTGTGCTATTTTTTTTGCATCAGTCAGAAAGCCAGAAGTCCTCTCTTAAAGCTTTTAAATTATCAGATGAGCGACTCAAATACTGCCATACTCTATCGAGACAAGCTGTTTCTTTTTGCAAAGCTTTTAAAATTTTGTCAATGTTCTCAAGCACCCAAAATTTTCCAAATTATCTGTAATTAACTTCTCTTCTCTTTGTGCGATCTTGGCACTATGCAGGATGATCTCTATTAGGCATATCATAACACTTTTGAAATCATTTCTAACAGCTAAGAGGCAATCATTCCGAAAGCGCAGGACACCGAACTAATGAGAGGAGTTACCATCGGAATAGTAATAGGCTTTGATAAGTCATCATTTTGGAATACAATTGCTTTGAACGTGTAGGATTAGATTGGTTTTACAATTCATTCTCTCTCTTAACATTTTCGTTACCGTATTTTGATCAATTATTTTCATTGAACTTGACGCTTGTTTTATTTTGTATCATTGCTACAGTATCAATCATTAAGGGTTATTTAATTATTTCTAGGCGGTTGAGGGCCCCCAAAAGTAGCTCTAATTCAGAATACTGTTTCTAAACTTTCATTCCCTCTGTTGTACACCATCGTTCGTAAGTTTTTCATAAAATACGGTCTTAATAATTATTTTATTTGTTGGTAAAGATGATGTATTATTTGGTCTCACATTGGTTTTGGGGTCTTGTTCAACGGACTGGGCCCCTAAAAACAATACTGTTCAGTGATATTTACTTTTTCTACCGATCTTGCATATTGTATCTTCTTTCGCGATTTGGTACAAATTACAAATCTGGAAATCTGGAGTTTGGGAAATTCGGGCCTATTATTTTCATCGGATAATTATTTTTTATTATTTCTATTAGTTAGTTGGGGGATCCCCTCTGGTCGGGGCCTCCCGCGCGGCCATGATCGCGGTTCTTATCAGCGCCACTGTTCATAACCCCAAATTGAAGCAGTAGAGGCAAAATCATGCTTTGAAAGAAAACATATCGCTTTTGTAGCAATTTAGTATATGTATCTTCGACTCCGTGTTGAGGTGATTTAAGACCTGCTGTCAGAGAGACCGACTTGAAAGTATTTTCAAAATCAATGCATCCTAGACACAGTGAAGTTCATATTCATTACCCTTCTCATAACCTTATTCAAAAGTTTATATTGTTTAATGTATAATTCCTGTATGAAATCCGGTCTCTTTCTCTTCCTGATTAAAGTCTAAGTTTTGTTCACTATGATTCAGACCAAGTTTTGCATAGCTCTGACAATATATTATTGGGTCTACAGTTCTTGACACATCCTCTGTATTGTATAACAGAAAATAAATCGCGTTGTTCCAGCTTGAGCGTTTTTCTCTCTTCCTGAGAACGCTTGAGTATGATTTTGTAATTTCTTCTTTCATCTTTTCAGCTCCCTGTTTAAAGATCTCTGAGGTGAGTCCATCTTTTCTTCTGTTCTTCATACAGAGCCTGCTTAAAAAGTATACGACCATAATTTTTTTAGGAATGTAGTGAACGTTGTATGGTAATACATCATGCAATAGTGGAGATATCCTCCGCGCACATGCCTGTTGTGTGTCGTGATCCTCCCTTGCTTCAGCAGCCGTTAGGGAGCAACTGTATAGTACATAATGACAGAACGCGTGGATCATCGAATTTGCATTAAGTTGTCAATCAAAAACAATACGCAAGATTCAACACGCTATGGTAACGAACAACATTCCTGTTGTTCCCCAAGCTCCACTCTTCCAGGACATGGCATTTGTGACTTCTGACATCTCGCTGAAATCATATCGACAATGAATGGTACACGTTTTGACGACACCCGACGACGACGTTGATAGCATTTCCAAAAGAGGCGTTCCAAGCATGCTTCCAGGAATGACGATCGTTTGGTTAAGTGTGTGGAAGCTGAAGATCCTATTTCAAAGGTGGTTTGGAATTGAAGAACACTAGGCATGCAGTTTTATTTCCCTGTCCTGTGCTCGGAAACTTTTCAGACAGGCCTTGTACATATCAGGTGGAAGTTTATATGGTTTTCGGGTTTCGTTAGTTACACTGGTCAACAGCGAATGGCATAGTGAATTGTCAACCCCATCGTCCAGCTGGTTTATGCTGGTTGCAATCAGCCAACAACGGCGTATTGAATTGGCGAACCCATCGTCCGACCGGCTTTTGCTGGTTGCAATCAGTCCTAGTAGATAAACTAAACTTCTAGAAACGAAGACCAGCAGAGAGAAGTTTCATTTACTTTCACTTCATCTTTCATCCACAGATGATTCATTATTTCATCTCCTCTGCTGTTGTGACTATTGATTCCATGCAATGAAAAAAGGATGTGTTATGGATGTATGTGCATTGACGCTGGCCCCTGGGGTTAGAGGAAAGGGGGCGGAACCATTAGATAGCGCCTAGTTCTTAACGGCAGATGTTAGATGGTCTAGCACGCTAAGGCTGGGAAGTGCGCCATTGGGGAGCTACCCGGAACTTTGGTTTCGCCAACACTTAGGGAAGTGGGTGTCCCAAATATCCATCAGTCGGGAGTGCAAGTGATTTCGACACCAAGCCATTATGACTTCGCCTCGATTTCCAGCTTGCTGACAAGGGTGATTAGGGTAGGACCTAGCAGCCTTGTTGGCTCCTTCGAACGAAGGCGGAGAAGTGTGAGCATTTACGGCTTTCATTCAGCATGGCTCCACCACATCCTAAAAACCAGTCGCCTCCGCAGAAAGACAACAAGAGAAAGAAGAGGCAGAATGAAGAGAAAGTTACTGATGTAAGTAAGAAGGCGCATACAGCTAACGAATCACCCAGTGTCAAGGAATTGAAAATAGAAGTAGAGGAACAGACAAATATCGTACCGAATTTCACGCGATATCTTCTCGTAGTTAAAGTAAAGATCGAAACAGAAAGTCCAGGTGGTTTGAAGGGATTATCACCTTTCATTATTCAAAGCCAACTTTATCATGTTGCAGGCGAGCTAAAACATGTTAAAGAGCTTCGCAACAGCGCCCAGGTCCATTTCAAGTTCAAGTTATAGAAATGTACCTTTAGAAGTCACAGACACCCTTAATGATTCTCAAGATGAATTGGATATTCTAAAAGTGGTTGAGAAACACATGTACGGCGGGAAGGGTAGAACTGACAGGAAATGATCGCCCCTTCGCCATCAGAAGGATGTTAACAATATTATATAACAGAAACTCAATATCGTTGTTTTCCTCTAAACAATAATGTTGATTCTTTGGATGCTTTCTTTTTATTCAGGACTGAAGATGTATTGAAGTTTATAGTTTAGTATACAGATGATGAAGGAGAACATGAATTTAATAATTGTAACCGAAACAAGTGTAGGAGCCAAATGATGAAACTGAAAGAATTGTTTCCTAGAATTGCTGTATACAGTGAGCCATTTAAATGTAAACATCTGTTTGTTGATACATTTTGGGATAACAAATATAAACTCACAAGATTCAGAGTTGCAATGAGTTACAATTTTTGAGTTGCGATGCAAAAAGTTCTCATTTATTCGGGAACAATTAGGGCATGTACAGAATGTTTTTGGAAAGGTAAGAAGTCTCATAAACAATATGAGATTGGCGCCAATGACAGTTAACGAAAACTTAGTTCTTTTTCGTTGGAAATATGCTTTCTGTCAATATATACGAACAAACCCAGATAGACCCTAATATGGGATGAAAATTTGGTGATTGCAGAGTGAGTCATTTTAGCTTTTACAAGTTTGTTATATATATATGTATATATATATATATATATATATATAGTCACTGGTAATTCGACGTATTCCCTTGAATAGGCTATAGTACAGCTAATTTGCAATAAATTGAACCGCAATGTAACTAAAAATGTTGATAGTTTTCAAGATATTTACATTTTAGTGTTTCACTTTCTCTCACGTTCGTACCATTAAACATGAGACTAACTCATAATTTGTAACATAGCGAGTCAACAGAATTATTTTGTTCACTGATTATAATTTCAACTATTTTTATGTACTAAGTTAGTTTCCCCAATTCGGTTTAGCACATAGATTCTTATATCACAACCCATGAAGAAGACGCATCACAATCGTTTACTTCAGTTACTGCTTATCGCATCTCTATCTCTATTTGTAACGATAGCAACATATTTTCAGTTGTTGTTTTCAATGACATCTATAAACTTCACCTAAAACTAGTCACTGAGCTTGTCTTTCTACTTGGACTCTGCCCAACGATTCTCTTTATAATTTATTTCTTTACATTTTTGTCTCGCTCCCATGAACCGACACTGGGGTCCAAGCAGTATAACCCCGTATTGTTCTTTGTTTGTTCGGAAACTAGAAAGCCTTTCATAGACCAATGCTTGTAGCGAAAGTTCATAGAACAGCTCAGTTTTTAAAGCTATTTGTACATTGCTTATCTTTTCACAGTTTGGTAATAGCTTCACATGACGCTGCTACCCCCTTTAAATATTTTCTATCCATAACACTTTTACCCTCTTATTTATTCCATGTTGATGCTTTTGCTATAATTTTGTTTCAGTAACATTTCACATCATCTACACCAGAGCTCCTAAACTGTGGGCCGCAGACCACATGTGGTCCTCAAGCTCTGCCCTTGTGGTCCTATAAGTCTAGACTAGATTGAGCATTAATTAAAATGGACGGATACATCAAGTTCAGGGCAATTGGTTATCACACAGTATAGTTGAGAATAAAAAATAATGTCTGGAGCCATAAGAATGGAAAGACTATTCAAAAGTTAGAGAATTATACGATCACTCGTTCGTGTGAGTATAATAAACACACGGTGCGTATTTCTCGATGCGATTGATCGTCCACGATTGAACGCAATGTTCGTCAACGATCAATCACTGGTACTATTTTACTCGGTACGTTTGCGTTTAGCAGATGTTCTAGTCGAAGTGTCCCAGAAAGGCGCTATCGTAAAAATGGCATTGAGTAAAATCAGCATAAAAAGAAAACTATTGATGAAATACCTTCTGCTTGAGAAGGTGGAAGATGATGAAATGTTATTAAAAATGTACGGGGAGAAAAGGTGTGAAAATAATCGCATATTTAGAGTGGGGAATAAAGAGAGATTATATCATAAGTTGATTGTAAACCATCTCCGAGAATATAATCAAAAGTTTGCCGATTTTTTTCCCTTTCTGTACAACAGTTCGACTTTCTATTTGAATTGGTGCGAGAGGACTTTTTTTAAAAAAAAATCGTATAACACGCAGCTGTACTCTGTGCCGCCAAAAGAAAAGATTGCTACCACATTGAGGTTAGTACCTACTGGTAATGTTTGCATTTATTAGTCTAGTATTGCAGATGCAAATTATTAGGGTTTAGTTTTGATTCGTAGCCCCTTTTTGGTACAGTACAATGCGCCAGGATTCGCAACTTCCTCGACGAGGATCTCATCCTGTTCTTCTGAAAATTTCAGACATGATGCTGTCACTCCAGCCAACTTGACGAATCGTTAACGACTACGATTATATACAGCCTACAGTCGTACGACTCTTCAGAGCCAATGACAGGAACTGGTGATCAAGGTCTGATCATTATGATCGCAACGATCAATCGCACCGATCAAAACGCACCTATTTGTGATCTACAGGTCGCGCTTGAGGTATACAGAAAGTTATAGATGATAAAAAAATCTATTCTGAAGAATAAATTACTTATAGACCTGAAAAGTATTCTTGATTACCTTCGATTATTAAACAGAAACAAATACGAAGTTCCTTCTAGCTATGATTCTTAATATAAAACTAAGGGAATATTCATTAATGCTGTTTGAAAGACATTTGGATACTGCTATTAATATAATAATAAAACATAATAAAATGACAAAATTTGAAGATTACGTGCAAAGAAGGGGATGGCTATCTTTCTTAAGACAGCTAGGTTGCTATCAAGTACTACCCAATTACTAGGAAAGTTCCTACCCAAAACGCAAAAATCCACAAGTTATAGTGGTTCTAAGAATATTAAATACGTGGTATTAAATGGAAGAGTTACACTCTGAAAAGCATATTACGAGAAACCAATTTTCCTGGATATTTATTTCCCCTTTCTTTCTCTGGACTCGTCAATTGTTTTCAAAAAGGCAAGAGTAGGGTGGTCCGCAAGATCTTCCAAGAAATAAAATTGGGTGACCGGCCGATCTCCACTTCATCTTCTTCCCAGTCTTGATTACATCCTCTACCTTTGTTTGTCTTTCCTTTGTCCTCCAAATCCATTCATTTTTCTTCCTGTCCCTCCTAGTTATTCCTAGCGTGCATCTCTCCTTTGTTCTTTGTGTTACTCTTAATCTTTGAGTCGTTTGCGCATATCCGTTTCACAGCCGCACGTTATTACGGGCAAGACACATTGATCATAAACTTTACGCTTGAAACACATTGGTAGTTTGCTTTTGAAAATAGCGTGTAGACTTCCAAGCGAGCTCTACGCCATTTTACATTCTCTATTTATTTCATTTGTCAATTTGGGATTCGACGTTTTGAGGTGCCCTAGGTAAACATATTCATCAGCTGTGCCTATTGTCTCTCTGTTAATCTTTACTTCCTTCTTTTCAGCACGTTGATCGTACATTACTTTTGTTTTACTTAAATTCATTTCAAGTGTTATTTTCAAACTCTCATTACACAGCTCTTCCATTCTGGTTTGTAGTTCTTCTGCACTTGAAGCAAACAGGATTACATCATCAGTGAATCGAAGGTGATTAAGGTAATCCCTATTGATCTTTATTCCAATTTAAGTCCAGTTTAAATTTTGGAACACTCCCTCTAGGACCACTGAAAATAGTTTTGGGGAAATTGAATCTCCTTAAATTATCCCTTTCCTAACTTTAAATGTTTCACCTTCTTAAAGTAGTCTAATGACAGATGTGGCAGTTGAGTTAATGTTTCGCAGTAACTTGATGTATGCACTTTCGATACCTAGATGTTCTAGTGATTTAAGTACTGCTGCCAACGAGACCGAACCGAAAGCTTTAATTTAAAATCTATGAACCCCAGATTGCATATTCGTTAGTCCTTTCCATAACCTCAGTCAATGCTTGTATGTGGTCCATTGTGCTAAATCCACGACGAAATCCGGCTTGTTCCCTTCCCTGTTTAAAATCTATTCACAGCCATATTCAATCCACTACCGGATAAAGCCTCTCCAGAAGGAAGAAGTTGGTCTACTGCTCTCGCGCTGACCAGACGTGTCAACTCTTATTGCCACAATCTTTATTCACAGCAGCTCCCTAATTACATCACGATGCTGGATAGGCACTGTTCGAGACTCTCTCGCTTCGAAAAAAAAATCCCTTGGCAGAGCAGGGAATCGACCCCACGATCAGTAGTCAGCGACGGTAAGTAGTAGACCAGCAGAGTGGTCATATATATACGGATTTTAGCACAAGAATGCACAGGTAATTGTAAAAAAAATGATAAATTTTTAGTACAAAAGGAACCCAAAACACACTTATAATTAAACAGGAATAGTGATTTTTTTTAACTCATTTGCGTATTATAAACTGTTAAAACCATGAAAAGCAATCTCTCGCTCTCTTGTAATATAAGATTATTACTCATTTTGTAAATGAAGCGTATGCGCGAACACAAATCTAAGTGACATTTTCAAATTTTAAAAAATCACGAGTACATTTTTATACATAGCAGGAAAAATATGAGACATAAAATATTCTTCCCGTTATCTAAAATATGTACTTGTGATTTTTTTTTATTTATTTACAAATGTCACTTAGACGTTAGTTCGCGCATACGCTTCAAATATCGGATGCGTTACTCACATTTTTTCATGTGTAATAAGAGACCAAACAAGCGTTTTAATATCAATATGTAACATGAGAACTTGAAGAGACTAACATGATTCAGACAGCTTTGAAGTTTCCAGTTTCTCGAAATGTCATTAAAAAGACACATTTAAGAAAAGGAATATGTGGAAATCAGGTTACAGTTTCCGCTCATCCCGGATCACACTGAATGATTAACACCGTCACATGATCATTAGCTCTCAGATGACACTCGTCTGTGATTGGCTAGATTTGACATAAATTTGGAAACCCACATCGAAGAAGAAGTGTGAAACTGATCGTCAGTAAGTGACCAACCAGTAGAGAAGCTGCCCCGAAGATCCCTTTCACTTCGCTGTCAATTGAAGTGAGAGATGCTAGCCTACCTTTAAGTGCCACATCGTTATTTAATAGAAGATAGTCGAAGAGGACTAAGTTATATACCAGCTAAGAACAGAAGGAAGAAGTAAGGGAAGCCGATTCTTCGATCCAGTGGATATTCCAGCTTTGCCCCTCCCGGGCTAGGACCAAGGTTTCAACCCAGGACCTAGGATTCATTCTTTACTGATACTACAGGTATGAGAGTTCGGGTTTCCTTAAAGACCAGCTATTGTTGTGCTCAAAATGTGCTCAGACTTCCATTCAATCCTAATCGATCGTCTCTTTAAAACATTAATATTTTAATAAATCATTGCACAGTATTCCCTGTTGTTGTCAATTTAAATTACTATGAGTTCCCCTTTAACTGCCAAGCAGAGTCCAGTAAAGTCTAGTTAAGTAAAATCAAATAGTGTTAAACAGTTAACAATCTCCATTTCAAGCTAAACGTAAGTAATACTGAGTGCTCAAATGATGTATAAGAAGTGTTCATTTTATGCTGCCGTCCAGTTTATAACGAATAAATTTACGTAAGTTAGGCCCTCTAATGTACATAAACACAGTAATACCCAGAGAAATATATATATATATATATATATATATATATATAT
>JAGDQP010036437.1:0-19072 GCA_022664845.1 Lepisma saccharinum | reverse complement strand
CCCCCCCCCCAAATCACGTAAACAGTGTAAAGTGGATCTGGAAGAACGCAAGAAGAGGGTTGAGTTAAAACTAATACAAGATATTCATGCATATCTGTTAGAACGTACAATGAAATAATTAATTATTTATTCATCCTTTGTTCAATAAGCAATATACACTGGAACAATCGTAATTTACAGATCGCTACTATAGCTGGTCAACTACTGGTGCAACTACAACTTTTGCAGTATACTTGTAAAATGTCTTGGCAAATGAAACAAATGCAAGCTGCTTTTTCTTTGACGTTTTAAGCATTTTTTTTTAGAAAAATAATTATTTTTCTGGGCATTACTTCCGAAGTTAGTCGTCCGTCTGGTTTTCGATTAAAAGCCTGATGAAATGTAAAAATCATCAATTTTTACGTCCAGTTCACTGGTTTTCTGTTTCGTTCGGTTACCGTGCAGGGTGGGGATGTTTACATTTATTATTAATAATTGCTTTCTTTCATTTTTCGTGCATTATCTTAAATTAGTGACCATGGGAACGTGGAGGTTAGGTAAGATTTGGTGCGGTCATGTATATTATCAAAATATATTTTCAGATGTTCATATTTACTATTAATAATTGCTTTCTTGCATTTCCGTAGATTCTCTTCAATTACTGACCATGGGAACGTGGAGGTTAGGTGCGGTCATGTATCTTAACATTTTTTTGTTCCCATATACGTCAGTCCTTTTCGTCGGAACAAAGCTTACCACACTTTCTGCAATTTGTTTTTAGATTTAAACCATAACTTTCACACAATTTCAAAATATTTTCTTCATTATAGCCGTATAGTTCCACAAACTGCAATGCTGTTAACTCACATCCTGGGTAATGTCCCTCTACACCTGTAGCCATGTTCACAATATAAATGCTCGTAACTTTCCCACAATCCAATCGTGCGGTAACCTTCCGCCAAGTAGTTCCCTCCGCTTACCAAATAGTTCCATGTTTATCACCTTCTATATAAAAAAATAAACTCAACTTCCGCTCTTCTTATATATTATCAGCCACACAAAGGGGCAAATTATCCATTTCTTCCATGTAAATTTTACTAGAAACGGACGACCAACTTTGGAAGTTAACCCTTTTTCTGTATGGCTGCAGCGGGTTTTGCAGGCAAGACACGTTTGCCTATATAAATATATTTTTAGGTTTTGCTAGGTAAGGAAAACACATTTTGAACGTTTTCAATTAAGGGAAACAATTCGCTGAATAGTTTTTCTTACCTTAAAAGGTATTTTCTGTCCATACAAAATGAATGCAAATATGAACAAGTGACAGACACTCAACAGGTAGGAGCAAGATAGCTTCTTTTCCTCTATTTGATTAGCGTCTAATAAAAACTCAAAACTTCAATAGTTTACAAAAAAGAATAGTTCCTATTATATTTTACAGCCTATATTTTTATTATTAATAAAACTGCACACTGCGGATGTGAATAAACGAAAGGAAATTTAACTTCTCGAGGTTTGCTTGCATCTGGTTCGAATAATATATTGCTGAATTCAAAAATATGTACCGATCTATTGTGCTGTTCAATTAATCGAGGGAACATTTCTCTCAGCGTAAGAAAAGGGTTAAGTGAGAAGCAAAGAAACTACGAGAAGTTAAATTTCCTTCATTATCGTCACATCCGCAATGCATAGGTTTTTAGGCTGTAAAAGTTTTCTTTTTATAAACTAGTGCAATTTGGTTCTTTAATTAGAGCTAAGCTAAGCTACTTTGCTCCCATCTGTTGAGTATCTGTCATTCTTGCACGTTTATATCTACAGAAAATGACATTCAAAGCAAAGACAAAATAACTATCAGGGAATTGCTTCTCCTTGATGAAAACGGTCAAAATGTATTTTTCTCACCTTGCAAAACCCCAAAAGATATATTTGTATAAGCGTACGTTGTTGCCTTCGAAACCAGACTGGGTCGGTTCTTAAAATAGAAATTGTCGGGTTTACTTTACTTTAACTACTCGAAAATTTAAAAATTACAGAAGAAAGGCAATCTTTCTAACGTGTGTCGAAGTGCTGAAACGCAAATCTAGAGTAGAAGAGCGGAAGGCCTGAGGGCCTATTTACTTGTATCAGCATTCAGGATACTCACGCAGAGTAAGTGTGAAACGTGATGTGCATAGCACACAATGAAAAAAGAACTAATCTGACTTGACTTAACCCGTCTTCACACACTTGAGATACTGACCGTGGTTGTTGCGAAAAAAAACAACATGTCATTCATAACTGCCGTCATTCGTATTACCCCGCATGGCGGCAGATTTTGCCTCTTCATCAACTTCGAGTGCGTATTTAACGAAATAATAATAACGTTGATTTTCCTGACATTTTTTGAATTGCTGGTTGTCGCTTGGCGTTTATAGAATTGATGTGTGGATTATTTGAAGTGGAATATAGCGTACACATGCAGACTGATCCATATTTCTTTCTTTAAGTTTATTTCCTACTTTGAAATACCTTGCAAGCAATACATTCTGTATTTTTTATTTTTTAGCTGCCACGAAAGGCACTTTACCCCTTGCTGACGGCTATTCCTTTGTAACCACCTTTTGGTCATTGTACCCGTAACTTTTTAATGTAATTTCATATTTACTCAACTTTTTTTCTTCTAATATTCAATGTGCTTTGCTAGCGGGGGTTAGGTTCGTCTGTATGGCTGTAGTTCCGTAGTTGAACACGCTAATATTACTTTTTTATTGCTACTGTATATAATAAGATCGAGAGAGATAAAATGCAGTTTATGTCAACCAAAATGTGAAAGATTATCGGAAAGCTGTAATGTTTGCATCGTGTGTCAGTGACAGAGTTTGAAAAAGCTTTTTTTTTATATATATAGAGAAAAACGAAAACACTTGGGCGCAGACAGATTTTAACGCCCTTTTCCGGTTTTTAGAAATAAAATGTGAATGGATGTAATTGCAAAGTTGGTATAAACCTCAGTATACTGTGTGTCAGTTCTGTGGAATAGGGAGGCTTAGAGCGGGCTTGTTCTATGTGTGTAAGGGGATAACCTAACTTAATGGTAACTGCCAAGTATTCAAGCGACTTTCCGCTGTTCATAGCTGAGATTGAGGGAAATTGAGGGAGAACTACATTTGGGATGGCGTCACTCATCCACCTGAGCAGGGTCTGATTTTTTTTGAAAAGATCTGTTCAGGCCTTTACATGATTTTGGCTCAGGGCGAGTGGGTGCTGATGGAGGAATTGTGGAATAAAGAAAGTGGGAAAACCCTGAGAACTCCCACACGCACGGTATTTGTCCACCACAGAATCCATATTGGCACACCCCGGGATTGAACCAAGAACCACACACACCAGGGATGAGCGGTCCACCACAGAGCCACCGTGGCTGAGCAGTATCTGACTTGCCGCTCAACCTTCCCAGTGTCATTTGGCCGCCCACTACACCCACCATTCACCAGACCACAACAGACGAGGTAATCATAGTGCTGGTTATATTTTAATCCTTTATCTTCCTGATTTGCTCTGTCCTGTGGATAGCAAGTGCTGTAATGGCGTAGAAGTTGCAGCCTCATCAATTAGTAACCGAGCGGCCGTAGTTCAGTTGGTGGAGCTTTGGCTTAGCAATCGGAAGGTTCTGAGACCGACCTCAGCAACCGCCCATCCTGACAGCTTTTAAATAACTAGGCTATGGTCGAGTACCAACAACCTTTCCCTCACCCTATAACCTGTGCCTGAGATACATAAAGGCCATAAATAAGTTCAAATTTATCAATAGTAGCCTTCCTCTTCATGGCTGGTATTTTTTTAAATGATTATATGATATTTCTGTTCATAACAATGAACAGAAGTATCATATAATCATTTAAAAGAAAGGAACAATCTAGTCTGACTTTAACTAACCCATCTTTGGGTAGAAGTCGAGTTTAACATAGTGCCTCAATTAGTGACCGTGGAGGTTAGGTACGGTTATGTATCTTTACACTTTCGTTAGTTTGTTTAAAAATACTGTAAAGATACATAAACACACCCAACCTCCACGTTCTCATGGTCACTAATTAAGGAAAAGTAGGGTTTAACCGAGTACTCAGTTAAACTCGACTTCTACCCATCTTTGCTAGATCGTGGCGTTGCTTTGTGTACTTGTCGTGAATTTCTTGTGTACGTGTTGAATACAAAATACAAAAAGCGGTTGTGAAATATTAATTATTTAATACTTGTAAATTGCATGTTATTGTAATATGGTTTGATAAATTCTCAAGGTGTTTGCTTTCCGAAGTCTAAAATTCTGAAGTCTAAAAACGTAGGAAAGTAAAAATGGTAAAAAAAAACCTCCTCAGGCGTGGAATGAGAAATACATTTTTTTATTTCTGTTCTCCTGTATAGCATTTAGAAATAGCTATACGCGCATTACAATGTTGTAAAAGTTAACCATTTTTAAAAAAAATAAACATGGTCCTTCAATAGTTTTTGTGTTACGTGTTCCCAACTCCCGTATTACGATTTTTGAGTGCAGTAAAGTACATTTGTGGTGAAGAGTGGGTTTTCCTGTCTTCTTTTTTAATACATCTTAGTAAAAATTGTTGGAAATTGAATAGTTTGTAATTACCTGATTTCATTAAGTTGCAGGGAATAAATGTATCAATATTATATATACATTCAAACATTTCGTATCATTTGCTTATGTATAATGTAGCAATGTAGGAAGTACCTTTTATCTTGTAATAGCTTTAAATGTTTCTGGAAATGGGAAATAAAGAAGACAGAGACCCGTTTTTAAAGTACTTCATGACACTCAAATTGAATTTTTTTTACAGCGATGATGTGTGTTTTTAAGATTATATAAAGTATGGATTTCATCACCTTGGAACCAGAAGGTACTATGTCCACTTAGTGCCAGTCCTGATGAAGAAACCAGCTCTATAAATATACTTATAATACGTCTAGATGAAAGTATATGCTTCTATTAGATATGAAATTGCTATTATATTGGTTAACACATCATATTTTTTATTAAATACTACACATCTAGTTTGTACTACAATGTGCCTGTTGTTCAGGTAAAGGAGGATGGGTTATACCTTGATTTCAAGCAGCCGCCTCTAGGTCTGAAGTGGATATACAGATTTCCTGGAGTTCCGCAGATCCCCTCCCGCCTCCCATTAGAAACATCGGGTGTTTTTTTCTAGTTGTAATTATGTTGTACAACAAGTATTTTTTAACTAAAATTTGATGGATAAATTTTACCCAGTTTATTTCCTTCCGAACGTTACTTGTGCTGTATCCTGTAATTCAGCTTGAATGGAGACTATATGGAGCTCTTCCAATAAAGTGTTTCCTTAGCTTTCTTTATTTGTTTACAAATGCGTAAAATTGACGGAGGTTTTGTAACAGACAGGAACTGGGAAGGGCAGCAATTGTATGCACTCTGTAGCTGAGAAAAGATCACATTGCTGTTCGGGGCGAAGAAGGTTAACTATGCGCGTAGATTTTAAACTGGCGATTTAACAAGTAGTTGTGGGCTAGTGATGTGAGAATGGAAATTAAATGCTCCATTTGGGGGCCGAAATTTGAACTACTATCGTGGAATGTAACAGCGGCCACAAGAGCGTTAAAGAAACTAACCGTATGTAATAAATGGACGTAACGTTAAAATTAGCTAAGCAGAGTTTGCTGATCTGAGTCGCACATCGTTTATTGAGTTCACCCAAGACAAGAGCGTAAAGAGACGTAACTTTGCATAATCGCATCTAACGTAACCTAACGGTGTATATCTCATCTAATCTGGGGGTGTTGAAATAATACATCAGGACATCTTTAGTTATTTTAGACACCCCCCCCTTACTAAACAAAATTAAACAGATGGCCTAACGCTTAGCAAAAATAAGTAAAGCCTGACCCCCTCTCCCTTGGGTAATATATGAATATAGCTAATACTAACTTGAATGACCCCTAACGTAATAATTCATTAGATGGAACATTACTCACATCACTAGCTTATTAAAGCGTTAATAAGAAGCTAATCCTTGCCTTTTGGATGTTGTACCTGGAAATAAAAGTAAGCATACTCCGATTAAAATGTAAGGATTGTGCCTCAAGCATAAAAGTACTTTTTTAAGTTGAGAAAGCAATAAATCATACATTGTTTTGGGGTTAACTAGATTAGTGCCGGACCAATATTTAGAAATTTACGAGATGAATTGAGATAATAAAGTGTTGTTTGTGATGAAATGGGAGCTAAATTGTAATGTGGGTGACATTAAAAACGAATAATAATGTTGTTGTAGTGAGTTTTTAAGATGTTTTAAGACGCACTGCATGTGGTGGCGGAAGGGACTACTTGGCGTAGAGTTACAGTTGTTGTCATGTGGATGCGGGTAAGGCAGTGTTGAAATTCCTTTTTTTACATTTAACACAAAGGTAGCAACACTGTTCGCACAGTGGTAGTACTGGTAGGTTTGCTACACTGTCAGCATGGTAACTTCTTTCCGGATATGGTAACATTGCTACCTTTGGTAACTAATCTCAGTGGATGGAAACATTGATTAACAACAGGTGTTGTGAATTTCCGTCGGTGACAGAGTGGCGCTGCTAGTGTCGAAACGATACGTCGAATTAACATGGAGGATACTCATCTTTCTGTTAAGGTTATATAATCTTTGGATGGCATAATGTTACGAAAACAACGTTAAAACTAGAAGGAATAAACGTAAGGATAAAATGAAAAAAATACGAACTTTTATGGAGCTCCTCCTACTTATTCCTTCAAACCTAAATATGAAAATATCAGCTGCCACATTTGCTACAATTCATTGAAATACTGTTATATACAACACAAACACATTTTCGAAAACCAGACGGCCAAAGCTCGTTTGATAGAGTTCTGATTTCACATTCGGGAGCTCATGGGTTACATACCGATCAGTCTCACTTTTTTTTTCAGGATTTTCTTCAATCACAGCAAGCAATTGTTGGTGTGGCCTGGCCGACTCCTTCACATATACTTTTCCCTACCCCCGGTCTGAGACATATATGGATAAAGACCATAAATAAATTCAAAATTAAACCTTCCCCAAAAGAAATGGAAATAATCTGATTGGTTAGTTAAAGTGGCTGGAAACAGTGATCAGATCGCGCGGGCGCAGTAACTTCAACTGGTTTATTCGTCTCCTACAGATTGTGAAGTATGGCTATTTATATAAGTTCTTAGCACTAAATATCACAATGCTACTGAAAATTACTGTGAATTGTGTGAGGAAATAAAATCTGAGACTTTTAAGTTTTTCAGATTCCATTCAGAAGCGGCGTTGTGGATTGCTGAAATCAAGAAATCTTCTTTCTCATTAGCTCACGTGTGATTACACCTTGATTTTTTTTAAAAAATAGGTGTTGAATTCCACAGTACTACACTGGATAATCCCCCCTGGCTGAGTAATTTTATGCAGACGATATTTCATCGGCCCCATCACAAAATGGATCTCAAAATTTGGCAATTTTAAGTTAGGACCGTCAGAATATGTCATTTTGTGTATATTTTCTTGTCTCAAATCTACGTATCTCAGTGATAAGCCGTTCAAAGTTATTAACAAAAATAGGTTACAAGGACATTAACAAGTAATATGGAGGGACTGTTGAACTTGACCTGGACCACATTCCATGAAAGGAACTAGATGTTCCTAACTTTTCTTGATGTTCCTGTTTATCTACATTTTCTTGCTCTGCCTTTGGCGTGGCATATGCGTATTAGATGTCCTTTGCTTCCGCAACTTTTGCAAAATAACTTCGACGCGAAGGAGTTCCTGTACCCATCTGCATCTTTATGCGATCTACCGCATAGGAAACATATCCGTCTACTACTATCATCTTGCCTTTGAGCCATACTCCTGTTATTTACCACTTGCTGAACGTCTTCTGTAGCTGCCGTAACATTCGTTTTTGGTTTCATTTTATTGAAATACCTTGCATCCTTCTCAACTTGTTCCTCTAAAAGTCAATGGATCCTTGAAGCGTTAGCTTCTCATTTCCCAAAAGTCGTCTTCGAACGTCTTCTCTAAATACGCCCACCACAATCTGGTCTCTCAACATTAGATCTGTTTGTGCACCGAAATCGCATGTCATAAGTTGCCTTCTTAGAGTGCGAAGGAAGTCCGTAGCTGACTGAAACTCTGACTGACGAAGAGTGTGGAAACGGAATCGTTCCACCACAACATTTCGATTGTACCCAAAGTGTTGTTGTAGCGAAACCTGGACCTCCTCAAAAGACTTATCTTGTAATTTGCTTGCTGCCACTAGATCTTTCCAAGGTCGAAAATATCGTGGAGAATATTTGCCAAAAAGAGTGGTAATCTTCGATCTGTTCTAATGTTATACGCATCACAATATGCTTCAAATTGTTCTATATACACGTTTATTTGCATTTGATTGGTATCAAATTTATCCAAAATAACATTTGCTCACATGATGAAACAGCAAACAAGACAATGAACTAGATATAGTACACAATAAAATAGATTAATTGACTTCGTTGAATTCTTCTGTTCCCTCGCTGGGCGCTTTAGGTTCTTTTACCACGACTGCGCCATCATTTATCTGCTGTGTATTTAATATATGTGAATTCTATAGTATTATGTCTAACAGATATATACACGAAAGCAAAGACTATTAATTGACTTGACATACTAGTTATTGACCACGACCACAAGTATAAGAATGAAGACTGATGTAAGCACTTCATGTATTGACTTAAGGTACACTTCTGTAATATATCATTTTATCTACATCATTGACGTAAACTGACGCTTGACAAACAATCATTATGATTAAAGATGAACATGTACTTCCTTGAATATACGTGTTTAAACGATCCTTAGCAACCACTGTTTACATCGTCATATTGAAAGATAAACGCGAATACAACTAACCAAAGTTGTTATAAACTTTCGGAAGTCAACAACTAACAATTACGTAAATTGAATCACGCGCTCACAGACATTTGCGAAATGAATAAGAAAGGAAGGCAATGTAGCAAGATCGTAAACCCAATTTTGCCTTACGGCAGGTTATAAGAACATTAACAAGTAATATGGAGGTACTTTTTTTTAAATTGCTCTCCTGAATGAGATACGACACTTTGTGATGGGGCCGTCGTTTTAAATGTTTGTTCTGCGATACCAGAAGTGCCTGAAAAATGATTGTGGCTACGCACAAAAATGTGCTTATATGCTTCATAACGAGTAACTCGAGTTGGACAAAAACTATTTAATATTCCCCTTCACAACGACTTATTCAACCTAATTCTGCTGAATCAAAATTTGAGGGTGAATAAAGAGTTGAAACGTACCTCAGCGCTAATCAAACGTGTGTGCTACTTGGGAATACATGTTTTGTACACCACTTTTATTACTTTTATAACTAACCGGTCATTACTCTTGCAACTTCCCTCGTATATTTTGAGAATATTTCTCCTATACCCATTATAACAGTTTTATTAATTTCTTTGAATATTTTCTTATAATCATTATTGTTAGTGTTTTGATAAAGAAAAAACCTTCATTGTAAGGTGATGCGCGCGCGTGATATGCACATATCAACACATCAATAAAAGTAAACAAATAGCAAAAGTGAGTACTACAGAACGTAAACGTTTACTACGAATGTTGCAACCATTGTAAACAACAGCAGACGACAACAAGCACTCGACAAGGAAGCCGAAGCTGGAGTTGGCGTCACCATCGGAGAACATCGGAGGACCACACCCTTTGGGATATCAATAAATACCAGGACTTCATTGGAAAGAGTATCACTCTCGCCCGGGTGGTCAACTTCTCTCCCTTAAAACCGTTCTTGGTTGCTCGGAGCGGAACATACTCCTGCACATCCAGGCACTCGGTTTGGTGTGTAACCTAAGACACTCGTCACGCAACATGTGCTCTCGATTCGCTCGGAAACGGGCCATCCTTCAAGGCACTCATCTGCTCGGGGTGGTGCTGCTTCCTATCTTAATATCTCTCTCTCACCCAAGACAAGAAACCAATCATAAAAGAGGATTATAAAGTTATACCCACATACTATTTTCATTATTTGTAAATAATTTCTGGACGGTCTTCTTGTTAACGGAATACTTGTACGCATTTTGTTACGTAACAACTAACATGAGTAGCGCAAGGTTAATTTAACTTCGACAAAAATAGTTTAATATTCAGTATTCGACCAAATTCAGTTGAATCAATATTTGTTCGTGAATACAACTTCGAAATGTGTCTCACTACAAATCAGTTGTGTGCTACTTGGGAAATGCATTTTGGTACATCTTTTTGTTACTTTTATAGCCAATCGGGCATTACTCTTGAAACGAACCTCGTATAAATCGATCGTATTTTCTCCTATTATATATCCTTTCTATCAGTTTTATTTATTGCTTTCAATATTTCGTCATTATCATCATTAGTGTTAGTGTGGTTTTTAGGTAAAAGCCTTTGCAAGTAAGCCCTCTGCATTCATTTTCACCTTGCGCTTTGCTTTTCGACTTGTAATGTTCCTTCGCTAACACTATGAAGAATTCGCCATTATCTCCTTCCCCTCCCTCTCTCCTTCGTTCTTTCAGTAGTTAATCTCTGTGTTAACAATGTCATAACCAGTTTCTTTTCTGTATTCTCAAGTGTATTGATTGTCTCGCGATCACTATATTCAGAACTTCGTATCCATAATATCTGGTAAAATGCTAAAGGAAGTAAATGCAGCATTTACGAATCGACATTGAAGGTACTTCATTGTGTAAAAAAAGATGATGTGTGGATGGCTGCTGTCAATTAGAATGCATCAGAAATTGCGTGCGTATGTCATTGACTAGTTTAGCACGGACCAATTGGAACTGTAATTGAATGTTAATTAAGAGGATGAAAATTTCGCCTCTATTAAACCAGTAGACTTTCTTCAACAATTTTCTACGTATTATAGCTTCAATGAACAGGAGATTCTGGCATATTTGCTATAACGATATGAAAACTCGTTCTACAATGTGCCAGGTTTCTCTTGCATACATTAGTGGGAGGGAGGTCCTGCTTATAAAAATGTTTGCATTAAGTTGAATATATATTCACTTTACAAGCTGTATGACGTAAGTTGGTCACGTCTTTGTGCAGTGCAGTGTTGGACAAATTTTCAATTGGCGGTGATTACTTCCAGTCGACGATATTTATATATATATAAAAATGTTCAATGTTGTCTTGCGTATAAGACTAAGAAAACGAGTTCAAGTCCATCCATCTGTCAACTCCAGATTTGTGATGATTACTTTAGAATTGTCATCAACGAAAAACGAAAATGTACAACAGGAAACGAATTTTGTTGGGAGGGAAGGAGTGTAAAGGTTTCAGGTTACAACATTCTTAAGACTTTGGTAAACTTCACTTTCCTAATCCCCGTTTGGTGAATATTAGGCTCTACCTGTCCCGATTATCTGAGTGTAATGGTATTCAAAATCCACAAACATCTATCCCGCAGCTGGTTTTCGAACTTGACACTTTTTAGAACACTAACCTGACGCGTCATTACTCACGACCGTCGAACTTGAGAACGTCGATTATTCGAACGATTTGGGATATTCGATTGTTAGGATAACTGAAAGTAGAAGCCACATAATGCATAAAATTTAAAGGTTTCTCTAAAGATAATGTTACCATTAAAATGCAGACAGTACCGGTACGTACTAGCACAGAACCAGGGTTGCCAACCTTTCATTTGTAAGGATAGTACAATAGGTATCATATTGTACACTACGGAGTAAGATTTTATATAAACTATAATGGCACTCTTTAGAAATATTTAGGCAACGGTCTAAAAAGTTGGTCCACCTTGTACATAACATAAAGCTTTTTGTGTGACTGTTTGAAAATATGTTGTCAATGACGACATTTATAATAAACACGGGGGAAGAAGTTGAGGAAACTGTTATGACTGAACTCGTCCTGTTGCAGCAGGTTCGATATAAAACGTTAGAAATATACACGCGGCACGCTACATACAAAATTGATGACATGAATAGACAATGTACTACGCGAAGCAAGTAAGCTAGCCTTGATATCTAGAAAAAATTGCAATAGACGAGGTCACCATATGGCCGTGGAAAGTTTCCTAAACTCCAACTTCTGCAATGTTGAAATGAGACACAGATGTTACTTTCTACCTCCAATGCAGCGAATTATCTGCTATTTTCGGAACAGGCAATAAGCAAACTGGCTTGCTTCAAACGAGAAGAAAATCACAGCGTTATTCGCAACTTGTGTTTCAATACCAAATAGATATTTTACTATTTTCTTATTTATATCGTTTTAAACCCTCGAGGAAATATTTATTTTCTTGGGAAAGAAAAGTAAAAGGCGAGATTTATTACGTGTCTCTGTATGCGGAGGTGTGGTTGCGGGAAATAATCGTTGTTTACTTGCAGTATTGCTGAGATACACTGAAAACCTATACCCGTCGAGATTCCCTTCGGGCGTCCCGTCATACAGATAAGTCATAAAAACGAGATTGTTTGAATGCTGAAAGAACTGATACTGCGCTTTATTACAAAATAACTACAAAAAACATTTACATTGAGATTGGCATTTTAAAATATGCACAGCCACGTCCATGTTTCGAAAATTACGTCCTCCACCTGCCCATCATTTTGTTGTTAAGACTCTGCGTTGGTATTCGTCCATGCTACTTTCCAATATCTGAATGATATATATATATATATATATATATATATATATATATATATATATGATTAAATTTCAGTACGGATATTGTTTTCCAACTCCGCAATGATATGTGGACGTCTTGCATCACCTTCTGGTTAAGGTACCCTCTACAAGAAGTAATCACAAAGTTACAAATCTAATGACCTGGGAGGACACAAAATCTCTTTATTCCTTGGAAACATGGGGTTTCCGAAACGTCAGTGTAAGTGCTTCCTTTGAAATTCGCATACCATGAGAAATAGCACCGTCTTCCTGTAACCAAAATGACTCATTTCAAGGGAACTGTGTAAGTTCAGGCGCGAGGAACAGGTGATTGTGTCAGTATAACATTGAGATCTAACCATGGCTTCGAAAAAGAAAGGACGAATTACTCACATTGAGGATATCACATATTACACTATGACTCTCAGGCTGCGTAACGTTCGTTGATGCCAGAAACTGGAAAACATTCATATTGAAATCAGAACACATTCCTATTCAGATTTTGGAACGTGCCATGGTTCGAACGTCAACTTTTAAATGACGAAATGACACCTGAAGGACGTAACTTTAAAGACATGGTTTTGAGTGTGTATATTTTCCAACACCAATGATTAAGGATGCAATGTATGTGTTTGTATTCTATTTCAAATAAAACGCGATATCCGTTTTGCTGCATTAAAAGAAGCCCATTTTTAGGCCACACCCTTTCATAAAAGAAGCACAACTTTAAATATTTCAAATCCTTACTGAAATAGTCGTAGATTTGGAGAAGATCGTATAGGTTATGATCGCACATCGCATTTAAACATAAACTATAGCACATTTCCAAAGACTGACAACGTAAAATGATCCAGAATACCGAAAAACCGGCAAACACCGAAAATCCATCTCTACAGTAGGGCAAAAGTTCGTATATGAACTTTTAGACAACAAATTAGAATATCTGTCTGTGAAAGAAGTTACTTCCTATATTCAATATTTCTTCTGCTTTTCGCGCCGCTAAGCAAAGTGTCCCCAAAATACAATTTTCATATTGCATTTTCTACATATTTTCAAAAATTTCTTCTAACAATTATTTTTCCGTAAGTCACTATGATTTGGTTAAGTAGACTCGCAACATACTCATAATGGAAAGAAAATCAGGACACAAGTGATATATAATAAAATTCAAAAAAGATGTTTATAAGGCATGCAAATTTGAAAGGTACCTTGAGTTATAAAGTTTGCCCCACTATTCTTCACAGTGACTGGTAGCCGCATAATTGATTTTAAAGTAAACAAGAAATAGTGAAGAAAGAATTTAAACGATTAACTTATGTGACTTGGTTTTTTATGCCATAACTTTTGTATTCGGTGTGAATTTTGTGATTTCGGCGTCCCTAATAGCACAAATGTTGAATAAACCGTTTATTTAACCTTACTTAACCGTCTATTACGTAATACTATACAATGTTATGCCATAATAAACGTTAGATTTGAATAGACTTTTATTCAACATTTCTGTTTGGAGTTGATGGTCAAATGGGTATTGTTAGATGAGGGCCCGATAATTGAAGAAAATGATTAAAGGACTGTAAATCTTCGCTATGGTGATTCACTCAAGAAGAAATGCCGCGCAAAAATCGAAAACAAAATTAATAAAGATGGTGTCGATATTCTTTTCGCAATTTATGGTAGGTGTGGATCATAGAGTTATGGAGTTTATATTCCTAACTCTATGGCGTGGATCCTGTTTATTCGAGTTTTTGTGATTATAAATAAACTATGGAATATCGGTAGTGTAGACATGGCGAAAAACTGTGTTAAAATTACAGAATGTAGTAAATGAAGTGATAGGGATCTCAACAGGATTAGCGTGGAACATAGATATAAATACACTTCTACGTGAAATGTAAGGTCGAAATCACTTAAGGCAGTTTGCATATACATTAGAAGGATTTCCAATGGTGGTTTAATATTTGTTTGTTATTTGCATGCCCTCACATGTGGAACTACACGTATTACCATGTGTCCTAAGTTGTCGTACGTCTTTTAAAATAAGCCATTGATTTATTCGGAAGTCTCTATTAAGAGAAGTATGCATACGTATTTCCTACATTCTTGATTACTTGGTACTAGCTTTCCCAGATGTAACTCTATGACTGTTGGGAAATAGTGGGCTCTACTTTAGGTGCCACCAGAACAACTTTCCAATTAATTCTATTACAGTGTTGCTGAGGTCTATATTGACCGAGAATGCAATGTCAACGATGAAAAGAAAACATGTTAATCTTGTATATAGATATATCTCGATAGGACTGATCTACTAACTTCGATCAGGTATATGCCACTCAGTATATTAGCTGGTTATCTAAGTATCGACATTTTCCTCAAGTAATATTTTCCAGGAGATTTTCATTAATACGAGTGCGAATTGTGTCAAGAATGAAGCTACAATATGTCGTGAGGTGTATAAACTATATTAAACTAATGTTTTCTTATAGATAATTTTATGAAGCAATTTGACTTTATTTGGAATATAACAGAGCGTCGGTCGAACACAATGATAACTTTAAACATCAAGAGTTGTTTACAATTCTTTCTTTATTCAATTTAATACAGAAAAACGGTAAATCAAGTACTTTTAACTTAATGGAACGGCAAATATAAACTGACAAGTATCCATTCTGTTTCATTTGACAAGTAAATAAGACACCTTAAGAGTAGCAATTAGCAGAAGTGAAAGGAAGAAACATTCTAACAATAGCAATTTCCGATTTTCCATACATTTGCTGTGGCATAACAAGGTCCTACCAAAATGTAGTTCACAGTTTGTCATGCAGTTATAAATCGTATTTTTATAACCAAACCGATATATATCTTCTTCTCTGGTTACTTACTACTTCCTGCAATATTAGTTTCTTGTGCTCCAATGATAATTCACCCTCTATCACTTAAGTATGATTCAACTGCTAAAGGCTTCTTTGCTGCTAACTTAGACAAATTCACTGCCACCTTTTCGGGAATAGTTGTCCTCATATTCTGTTACATAAATGTTGGTAGTAGTGTTGAAATAAATCAAATGTTAATCACGATACAGAAAGATATCTCATCGTGGAATGAACCAAAGATCATTAGAATGTTAATTGCATTTTCCTTGTATTATTGTCCTCTTTGCATTAATGGCTATGTATGATTGCATCGCTTACGGTGACTTCTATCGCAACGCAAGCGACGTTCAATTTCTTTCTTATTTTTTCTTCAGGCATCAACACTGCTTTTAGATACAACAACATTTTTCATTTGTTCAAAGTTACTGACATGTTTCATCATAATTAATATTCTGTTGATGGACACTTCTATCAAAACTGATTCCACTGCACGAACTAGGTGCACTCAAAAATGGTTAAAGTACACAAACTAGTCTCTGCTTCCTATTTCTTTAGTTTATACCGTTCTCATGACAATTTAAGTTATTTAATGGATACATATTGTTCTAAATGGGGACCACCATTATTGGTCAGTATTGTGGATAATTTTGTTGTGATTGTAAGTCGTATTTCCTTGTGATGACCATACGAGAGATGACAATTGCAGATCCATATTTACTAATTATAGTTGCTGTGTGGACGTTTGTTCTATTTTGTTGATCTGGATTTGTGAACGTGTTACACAAGAGGTAAGGCCTGATTTATATGAAAGCTTGCGTTGCTTGTTTTGGGTGCGATTTGGGTGAATAGCCAATTGAAACACGTGTCACACTTACCTTATAATAAAACACGTATTTCAATTGACTACTCACCCAAATCGCAAGCAAAGCAAACTACGAAAACCAGCTCTAAGTGACTCAATACCATTTACAAAATGTGATTAGCTTCTGTCGTATGGTGATGTTTGTTAATTTTTAGGAATACATTAGATTCACAACCTGGCACACTGGTGCGTTTGCTCTTCGTTACATTACTTCGTCAACATAAATCATAGAATTAGGAAGAAAATAGAGAGAACATCCATGACGTCACATGAAGCCAAATGACGGTTCAGCTGCAGCCATCTTGTGTGGCCTCATTAGAGTCCCTCTATACCGAATACTGTGGGGACTGCCTTTTTCGATTTGAGACTAAGTGCTCCTCAGAGAGCCATGCATGGGAACACTACGAGAAAAGTCTCCAGTGTCCTGGCTGGGATTTGAACAAATAGTCGGTATTATAACTAGGAGATTGGAGGATCTCGCCCACCGAGAAGCTACTATTATTTACTGACCCATCGTAGATCAGTGGTAGAGCGTTGGCGTAGCATGTCGGGAGGTCGTGGGTTCGATTCTGGCTTATTTTTATTCTTAGTCACACCAGGCAAATGCTGGATGGTACCTTCACATAGGGCCTGCCCGACAACTTCCTAACTCCTTTCCCCTCCTCTATCCCGGTCTGAGCCTTAGATACCTAAAGACCATAAATAAAATTTCAGCAAAGTTTATGATTGAGGTAATGTTGCATAGAAAGACTTCTCTACGTATGAATTTCATTGTTAAAAAAAGGAATTTTGTTAAATAGAGCAACATAGAAATCCCGCTCGGATTGCATTTGTGGAGACGTCATTTATGACGATGCCGTGATAGCTTTGCATGCCTCTAGCTCCGAAATAAGAACTTGGTTTCCAGATTTCTTGAAAAATACTTTTCCTTGTTTTTAAGCCTCCTACATGGTGTTACAGCTATGGACATAGAACATAGCTATCACGTAGGATCAATCACCAGTCCCAGTTTCCAACTAAAGTTTATTTTAAGGAATTTACTTCAGAAACATTCTACTTAGCATAAAAGCAATAGTATGTAGGACCAGCGTTCGATTTGTTATAAATTACGAAAGGGGTATCCTGAAGCTAGAAGTCGCTAGTAAGTTTTAACATACTATCTGTTTTGGTAGAAATACAAAGAATTTATCCCTGATTGGGATGATATTCGGAATTAAAAACCGGGGATGAAATACTCACGCGCCAGGGAAGATCCCCGGCACCCCCCGCGGCAAATCGAACACTGTGTAAAACAACCACCAAACCCAACCTCCTTTTCCAAAAGAATCGAAAATATTGGCTACTCTCGTCAATCTTCGGGTTGGCTACAGTGTACTCTTGTCGAAAAGGGAATAACAATAACAAGAAAGACCTGCAGAATTAGCAGGTACCATTTTATTAGTGCTAGAAAGAAGAACATTGGCTTGGCAGTCTAATTAAATAACGTCGTAGGTGACGACGACTTCCGTCGTGTTTACTATCTTAATCCTCACTAAATAATTACGGCTGTGGTATCTAAACTGTTATAAATAACTGTAAGTTTTCAAAACCGGTAACAGTTTTGACAATTTAGCAAAACTAACTACTATTAAACAGTAACAATTTAGCAAACATTACTGCTATTAAATAACGCTTAAATTATTTTTGTCCATTTCTAGTACAGCACAACACATCTGGGACATTTTCAGGAAATTTACAATTGTCAGTAGTCTGCGACACAGCTGTCTTTACGAACAACGATAGCTATTTTGGAGGTTTCAGTTGATATGAGTACTTCTCATTAGTAAGGGCTGATTTTCATATAAGCTTGCGTTGCTGGCAATTTGGGTGAGTAGCCAATTGAAACACGTGTTGGGGCTTATTTACATGATTTATGTTGTTTGCTTTGTGTGCATTTTGGGTGAATAGCCAATTGAAACGCGTGTCACACTTACCGTACAATAAAACACGAATTTCAATTGGCTACTCACCCAAATCACAAGCAAGTTAAGCAACGCTAACTTGCAAGAAAACCAGCCCTTTCGCGTAGAACACGCAATAAACACATTTCAATTAGCTAGTTACTCTAATTGCAAACAACACCAGCTTGTATGAAAATCAACCCTAACTTCCTTTTCGCATAAGAATGAGAAGGCCATACTCGGAAAAGAGGGCATCTAAATATGGGGCCAGTCAGCGTGGTAGAAGGGCCTCGTCCCTTCCGTCTGTTGGCTTCACTCCCCTTGCCCACAAAACAGCCTGGTGGTCCCTCTATTTATATTCCAAACTCTATGATTTAATACTCCAAAAATACATACCAAGTAAACGAAAAAAAACAAACAAAAAACATAGCTAGAAGTAAGAATAAAACACTGATCTCTACAAGTTAAATGGTAATATGGTGCAAAATTTTGATAAGGGAAGTGGAAATCCTCTACGTCTTTTATGTCAAGTTCGTTGCCAAGATACAAGAATATAGCACTATTGTAGAGGCATTTAAGTCACGTTAATCAAAAGAAGAGTTATAGTTAACCTGAGGTTAATAATCATAGAGTTGGGAAGAAAATAGAGAGAATACTCGGTATAGATGGACTCTAATGGGGCCG
>JAGDQP010036436.1:0-19072 GCA_022664845.1 Lepisma saccharinum | reverse complement strand
CTGAAGAATTTACAAGTTTGACATAAAGCATAGTACCTGCAGTCAAACACAAAGCATGTAGTCATATTGTAAGGTATAATAGAACTACTAAATGTTATAAATATGTTAAGAAAACCGTTTTGTCTTTTTCGTCCATACTAAACGCGTATGCTACTCCGTGTGTATAAAGCCAGTTGTTCTGGTTGCTAGGATACCGCGCGGCCATGACGTCAACTTTAACAGCGTATACAGGGTAAGAACATTCTTCAAAACTAGAAGTCACATGGAAAAAAAAATCATTTCCTCCCTTAAAATGAGTGTGAAGGTAAGTGTGCAAATTTAGATAATGCATTTTATAATATATCAAGGCAACCAACAAAGTTCTGCCTGATTTCGACTTACAAAGAGAAGCGCGATAACATGAAGTAAATCGCACCTGGAAAATCAGAAATAATCCCCATCAGCAGCAATGACGCGTCTCTAATGCTCGGGGAAACTACAGGTCCCTCAGTGATAGAATCAGCGGAACGCAAAGGAGTCGTCTATTGCGTGTATCACACATTCGAGAGCTCGGAACTGTCGTCGTCACAGATGGTTATCTAACGAATGGAACAAATGGTAATTCGAAGGTGGAGAATATACATAATGCATTACGATGGTTGAGTGCCAAAGAGGCGTAACTGTAAAATTTTAGTTTCTGAGTTAATGCTATAAGAACATGTCTCATGGATTGTATTTTGTTGTGCCAAAGCGGCACAGTTGTATTCTAAAGCGTTTAAAAGTTATTTAAAATTACATTAAGGTATTAACTCATTTATGAGCATTCCGTTATGTATGATTAAAACTAGATTTTCTCAGAAGGGCAAAAACTGCAGTTACACCCCTTAGTGTTTCCCAACCAAGTCGAGTAATAGTGTCAACGCGTGACCATAGCAACATGTGCGCATTGTTCTCTAACATAATGACACCTCTTCGATTCACAATCGCTGGTTCCATAGTTTTCAGTTTTTCATGCACCCAGTTCGAATACACAGTTTCATTGATTGCCAGGAAAAGGTGGTAGCAGATTTCGATATCCAAGGAGTCCACCAAACACAGTATAATCTTTTGTGGATGTAGTGGTGGTTTTGGTTTTGTGAAAGGAGATTCATTCGGTACCAACGAATGGTACCATGGAGTATTCTAAATCAGCACTTCTCATCGTAAGTCAGCACTCTGTCCAGAAACGGATCCTTTACTTGACGAGACAGTAAAGAAACAAAGGCATTTGCTTGTGTCGCATTCTGAGCCCCAGTAAACTCATATGGGAGCCAACTTTATCATCCCACTTTATACCGTTTCCCAGTCTGATGGAGGTGTACTAGAACGGCTTCTGCACTGCTATTGAATGCTTATCCCAATACTTCACATGTGTGGCCATTATTGGCCTCATTAGCCATCTTGAGTGCCTCGTTGTCCATGCTTCTGGAGGTACGTGGTGCGTTCTGGAGGGATTCATCGTCATAATTAAATTTGTTAAACTGCCGTTGTACTGTCCGCTCATTTACCACATAGTTCGCATATGTTCCTTCCCGCTGCACTAGCGATAGTTCAAACTTTAAACTCGTACAGCATACAGGCTTGTATAACGCTGTTTGGGGTTACCATATTTGACTTCCTTTCACAGATGTCCCTGTACAACTGTACTGACCACTACCAGCCAGCTACAAGAAAATACACTCATTAATTTGTTACTTTTCTCTTTTCCATCTCGTATCGAACAAACAGTGTGGGGAGCGCATGCAGTTCGACGACGTGAATATTAGATGTAACTTTATTGATTACCTTTATACGGTACATATGGTGTATTTGGAATACATTTCATATTATAGTAAAAATTTGTTAGTATTCCGTATTTTTTTTAGTAAAGAGAAATTTAGTTTGTAATAAAGAATATCAACGGTTCACATCCAGGAGAGTTAATGTCGTGTGTGTAATTGTCCCCGCCCCCCTTCAATATGTAAAATTCTCCCCCCCCCAAAAAAAAAGAAGATTGGGTAAAGCACTGAGTATGTAAATATGGTTAAAATCTAGTTTAGAGCTTGGGAGGTTGGTATTTCAAAAGTCTGGATACTACTTATAGAAGTAAAGCTTTCTAAATTGTGTTGCAGTATTCTAAAGCTACTGCAGTTTCATATCCAGTGCGTTTCAATACAACAGGTATAACCAACCCATCATGAACGAACGTCCAATGTAGCTTAAATCATCGTAAAAAAAAAATATTCTGATCAGGAATATACAACAGCCAGCGAAACAAGTGAAAATTGAAGTTGCTAAATCCCGAAATGTATCGAATTACAGTGTCTTACGTTAAACCACTGATGTATTGTAGGTGCGGAAAGGTAAAAACTTAATGCAAAGAAGTGAACGAAATATTGCTTTCATTTTAAACAGTGTGCTCAAAGTATTTGTTTCGTAAATGAAGATAGGACGTAGTGTTTCATATGAAGAATTATCTTCGTGCGACTATTAAGTAGATTCTGATTAATGTGAATATTAGTAGCGAGGCTATTGTGTCCGTCTACCAGGTCTTAACTCCATAATGGTTTCCTAGGACCATCATTGCTTGTTATTTACCACAGATTTCTTTCTTCTAACAATGTAAAGAAGAGGAGAAGGGTTCATGCTATGTGTTCGCACAAGCTTAAAGTCCCTTTAAGGGATCCTAATGATTAACGAGTTGATTTTGAGGTGGAAGAGGCCAACTGGAATTCAGCATTCATAGGTTGTTGACCTAACAGAGATTCCAGAATTTGATCATTAGTTACGAACTAATTTTCATGATTTTTTCACAAAAAATCTTCAGTTCTTTTTTTTATTATTAATACAGCAGGAATATAATATAAACAATATTATTTTAGAGATTAAAACTTACTGTGAGTTACTGTTCACACAACTGAATTTTCTCTTTTGTCTAAGGATGTTTGTGTATGCGGATTTACACTCCGGAGGTATACCTGCAGAGCAACACGTGGTTATTTGTTATGTGCGGAAAGTAGATGGCCTTGAGTAATGTTGAGAACTTCGGCACTTTGTGTGCTGACATTTCGTTAGAAAATTGGTAATTTGGAAGTATCTTTGATGTCACATTACTAGAACATTATATGTTTAATACTTTTGCACTAACAAATATCACAGTATTGTGCGTCAAACTTTTGTCGTAAGGTAAATGTGAAATAATTTATTCTTCTACCTTCGTTTAGTGTGTTTCCAGAGCAGCCAAGTCATAAAACTATCGACGAGTCATAATTTCCTTTCTATATATGCGTTGCAACTGGTACTTACTCTGTGGCTTACGGAATTCGCAAGTTCATCGTCGCCGTAACAAACGTTTGCCATATGATTCTATCGTGGGCAAGGTTAAGCTAATTGACATCGCGAACACCTACTTCTCGAAGATTCTTTCTAATAATGACCTCCCAACGACGTCTCGGTCTTCCCAACAGTCTCTTTCCCTCCGACCAAGATGGAATTTATAATCTTCGTTTTCCTCCCATCCGAGCTATATCGCATTCCCACCTTAAGGCGCAGTTTCGTTTAGGCGATGGTCGTATGCAATGACTGCATTCAGTAAATGCTTGCGACAGAAGCATGTAGTGGGGTAGTTTCCTTTGTGAATTTGGTGCGTGCGCGACGCCCCAGTATATCTATACAATCATATGATTTACTTTTCGTGCATTACGAGTTTAAGATATTTCTGTAAACAATATTCCTTACAGTAACAGAATTTTAGGCACGATTACAAACAACTATAATAATAATCAGCATTTTAAATTAAACTCATCTTCCATTCAATATAAAACAATATGGTTACTTCAAGCTGCCAGAAAACTCTGCTGCCATCTATCGAACATCAAACTTACTAGAGGACAATCACATCTTTGCATGTATTCTCTTTCTTTCGCGTTTTACCAACAATTTTACAGTATTTTCGTGCATTCTTGACGTAGCTTTTAATTCTCACCTCTGCTGAATTTCATATTTGGCACAAAATAGTTCCAAATTCAAAGAAAACCCGAATAACAACTGCACAACACTCTACAACGCATGCGATTGCTGCAGCTTGACTGCTCTCCGAAGGAGTCGTTGCAACAGTTGTTGGCGACACCATGCGTCCGACGCCCAAACCAAACCGGCTTCACTGATTTCCCTTCAACGTGTCAATGCAGTGGCGCGTGCAGCAGTTGCTTACGACCTTTGTATGCGAAAATCGCACAAACGAAACTGCACCTTTAGTCGTCGCGATTTCATTATTCGTACATCGAGCGAGTCGTACAGTCCATGGAGTTCATTCATTATGCAGTCTCCTCCGTTCTCCAGCCATCTCGTCCCGTTTCGGCTCGTATATCTTTCTCAAAACCTTATTTTCAAACACACGTAATTTATGTTCATCTGCTAGGGCCGTACTCGTTATGTTCATCTGCGTTCCAATTGTTACAATAGTAAATTAATATAGTGACTGTTATTATCTGGGATAGCTCGGGAACGGAACAGTTTATAAAAACGTATATCACACAAAGTTGTTTAGAATTAAGCGATAGTTAGGTCTATTAGCTGTGAAGATAGTTTAGAAGCTGTTAAGTTTGTAGATTATGTTCCGATTAAGTGAACATTTACCACTGTTTCTATTATGTTAAGTTGATGCTACTCAGATATGTTCTGGTCAGCCACCGCTGGCTTCACAGTCAATTCTGAATATGTACTAATCTAATTTTTTTCAAAGCAAGCTCTAAATGAAATACTTTTCTAGTTATGAGCCAGGCACGAAGTAACAATCACCGTGTAGAAGTAAAATGGCGCCATTCCTCTGTACTATATATCATGAATTCACATGTTCATTCGAGAATACGCTTGTGAATTAAATGTGAATAGTTGACGAGTGTATTAATGTTCACATCAGCAAAACTTGTGCAATGTGCAGTAACGTGTTGGAACTTTTCCTTTGAAAGGTCACAATCACAGTGGCAATAAAAAAACATTACTCTGTTGTGATTTGTTATGCCATTATGTTGAACTGATTTAATTCTTTCAATATAATAACCGAAACTAGATAATGATATATATATATATATATATATATATATATATATATATATATATATATAAAGCCATTTTTATTAAACAGTTTTGTGTTTTGATTTAAAACGAAAGCAATGATCCCAGGATCGTTACTTCGGGGACCTCGTTTACAGTCGCCTGATCTATTTAGACATTGCTCTTTCTTTTCTGTCTTCCTCAGTATCACTATCTTACTCAGTATCTATTTACTTTTAGCATTTTTAGTAGAAGTTAGACTAGTAAGAAAATTTTTGTTTTATGCGCAGTCTCAGTCAGGTTTGAATGTACTGTTTGCTGCCATCCAGCAAAAAATGCTAGGATGCTATCAATGTGTTCGAAATAACTTTCTCCGAAATCGTAATAACTGTTTAAAATCAGATGATGTGCAAATAACTACAGCCGACCAAAATTTTGACCCGAAGGTGGCCAGAATACGATATAGCTTTCTCTTCCTCCCATCTTCCCCTTTTAAGTTGCATAAAATTTATTTTATTCCAATTTAATTGTCTCGAAACCTGAACTGTAATTTCTCTGTTCTCTTTCAAGCTGTGAAACTCATAGCTGTCGTGTTTTGGGAATACATACTAGCATCGATCCTAAGAACGACAACGTCTTACTTAACTCGCAAGAAATAGTTCTTTTACTATTGTGTGAAGTTGTGTATATGTTTAGCTAACGTAAATTTAGACCCAGCGATAGCATTGCTGTACGAACGACGCAGCCCTTTTGGCTGTGATTCCGATAGAATTCACCTGTCAGCCATTGCTTCGAGTGGAGTAATGAACCTGCAATCACTTTGCAGCAGTGTAATATGATGGATTATTCACAAGTTTATTCTCTAAACCAATAATAAGTATTTTGAACTTGAAAAGTGTGATCAGAAGTTGATGCCTGAAATTTATTTTTGCGAAATACATGAATAAGAAGTGTGTTTCATACTGTTGTTAGAAGCATCTGTAAGATTTAAGATTTAGTGAAGAAAGTGCATGTCTGACTTGAGTGAAGAAAAGCTGTATTGCTTTCCTTGTCATATTTAATACTAGAAGAACTGAGAGGTCAAAAATAACCACGGATTATTAATGTATATTTTAAAGTTTAAATTACGTTGTAATAATTTTTCTCTGTATAAGTCATATTTATTCAATTTCATAATTATTTTATTATTTCATCAGGTTTATGATCACTTTTTAATCGTTATTTTTATTATTAGACGAATATATTTTGGTCTCTGTCGGTATAGGATGTAAGGCAATACAACCACAGGTATGCGAGATTCGGTATTGAAACCTGCAGGGTAGATCTTCTAAAATGAACAACGGCTAAGGTGGCGTATGGATTTTATAATTACGAAAATGATGGAATTCTAAACTTGAAACAGATCGGCCGTGGCTCAGTGGTAGAACGTTGGCTTAGCATTCGGGATGATGTGGGTTCAATCCCAGCGGACCTTCTACTGTTAAACCGTTAGTTGGAATTTAAAGTTAAAATCTTATATGATAAGTATTTATTTATAGGGATAGGTAGAAGCTATTTCAGTGCAATAGATTTATAATATGAATAGAAATTCGGAATATATTGGTGTAGCGTAGACTGCTGGTTCTCAACCGAGTTACTGCGGTATCCTCTGGGATGACGTCATGGTCGACCAGAGGAAATGCAAATCGAATTGTTTGTCTGCTGTACTCTGAACTGGAGATGGTCAAGAATTCTAGGGTGAAGAATTCTCTGTGTGTTGCCAGAAAAGTTGAAAACAGTTCTGGGAGCTCTTAACATAACCCAGCGTAACTTCTTGCGATACGTCTAAGAATCTAGAGGCTGTTGTTATTCTCGCGCTCTCTGCTGTTAAGTGGTGGTGGTGGTGGGGCAAATCATGCAGATCAAAAGATCAATGTTGGTTTAGTACCGTTTCGCCACCGAAAACAGTTCATTTGGTTTATTCTGATCAAACAGAATGTTTGCATAGATAATCATTTTCTAAAAATATTGAGTTTTAATATTTGTGTTAATATTTAAAATCGGAAATCAGGTATCCGTACGTTGCACAGCGGTTTATAGTATAATGATTCAAAATGCTATGACTTGAGTGAAACATTTTGATGAGTGAAACATTTTGATTGAATTGTTATTAACGTAAACGTCCTAAACGATCTGGTGATTTGGATGGCACCTACAATCTTTTGGTGAAGTGGGATCCGAACCTCTCCGTGAACTCCTGACCACCCACACAGAAAGCGGTGGTGCTAACCTCTCGGCTACGTCGAGATCATTGAAACATCTGTAAAAGCTACTTAGTGTTTATTAATATTTATTTATTAAAACAAATCTTTTTGCACAAGACATAGGTGAAAGAGCAGCCATTGGCTCATTCTCGCCCGGTTTAATGAATACATTTGAATTTCAATTTAAGGTTGTGTTGGGTCACTTTTCTAGTTGTTGCGCAGTCATTAGACAGTCGCTGAGAGCGAGGAATTGGTATCAGTTACGGTAGTGTCTAGCTGCGCTTTGGCGGGTATTTGAACTTTTCGAGAGAAGCAAAAACGTAGATTGAGAAGGTCAGTAATGAATCGGAACCACATCACCATCTAGGAAATAATTATTCAACAGCTATTTAGTTTTTGGTGAAGACACTCTGGGAAAATGTGACATTAAAGACGTCATGTACCGACCAGTTTTGTGAACTCTCTGTTCAAGCACTAAATCCAGTATTCTCTGGTAATATTGAAAAACTGTAAGAATTCTTTAATATGTTCTCAAACAAATATTTATTCGGGTTGTGAATGAAATATGAAGTCTCTTGCAATATTAATTTCTTTTATTAGCCTGAAGTGCAGTATGAATTACGTTGCATACAGTACATGGTATATGTGATAAATACGTCTGATAAATCAAACCGTAATATGTTATTGATACCAATAAATCTTAACATTTATCGTTCAATCGTACATCACTTTTTATTCGGTTTAGTGACAGTATCAGTTCTTAAGCTATACAATTTGTGATCCATTATGTATTTAAGCTGTACAGTGTTGTATTTTTTCTTTTGTTATTGAACGTTTACAAATATGTACAGAACCTTGTGCCTTTTCTATTTATATAATCAAGGACTAAGCCAGATAATTTAAAAACAAGGTAATTCATTATGTGTATTTCCACGTAGGATCTTTTTAGTACACAGTAATGTACATAAACCCGAAATGTCGAGTAAGAAAGTGAGTTTGTGTAATAATCAAGTTAAAACAAATTTGAATGAACCAAAAAATTAAAAAAAAAAAAAACTCAAATAGAGAAAAATATTTTAATATGCAGTCTGTTTATAATCTAATAGAAACGATTGCAGAAATAAATCCTATATTTTCAATAGTCAGTATTCCTAAAGTAACTGACATTAAGTGTGAGCAGAACAGTTAAAACGAAAAGCACAAAGATTTTATATAGCTTCATGTTTATGTAGTCCATATCATAATTCGAAACTACTTACTATTGAAATTTTAGCGTCGCTAGAGATAGCACGGAAGTAACTTGAAATTCGGATTGTTTATCGTTCGTCGTTCGTTCTCGTCTCTCAAGCCTAGCTTCTCGAGGTTCTCTGAAACGATAGACGAGATAAACATTTCTGTCTCTGCATTCATCTTGCTTGATATCTGTTTTTCAGAATTGTGTAAGCAGTAATTAAAGTCGCAAAATCTGTGTGGTTTAGCTGCCAGTACTTAAGGGCCATTCCACGTAAAATCTATCTAACTAACTAACTAACTCTATAGCTTATAGAACCCGCAAGTTCATCACCGCAGTAACAAACGTTCGCCATTGGATTATATCCTGGGTAATATCAAGCCAGTTTTCATCACGAACACCTACTTCTCGAAGATCTCTTCTAATATTGTCCTCCCAACGACGTCTCGGTCTTCCCAACGGTCTCCTTCCATCGGGCCTTCCAACCAGGATAGAATATAATCTTCGTGTTTCTCCATCCGAGCTACATGGCCTGACCACCTTAGTCGTCGCGATTTCATTAGTTTTACAACATCTGGTGAATGGTACAGTATGTGGAGTTCTTCATTATGCAGTCTCCTCCACTCTCCAGTCATCTCGTCCCGTTTCGGCCCGTATATCTTTCTCAAAATCTTATTTTCAAACACACGTAATTTATGTTCATCGGCTAGGGTCGTACTCCCAACTTTCGCAACTGTAAAGTACTACCAGCAGAATAACCGTTCTGTATATTTTCAATTTTAACTTTCTTGATATTAATCGCGAGGTTAAAAGTTTCTGGACTGAATAGAAACATGCGTTGCCCGATACTAAACCACTTTTTATTTCTTCCGTAACCTCATTTTTGCTTGTTACGTATGCTTCCAAGTATTTAAATTTGTTTACTTTCTCTATGACCTCATCACTAATTCTTATATTTTTGTTTCCTTCATTCCCTGTGTTTCGGCTTGTTATCATGCATTTTGTTTTCTCTATGTTTACCTGTATACCTATCTCATAGCACGCTTCTACTTAGACATCAGTGTTGCTTTGTAGTGCATCTATATCGTGCTCTATTAAATCTACATCATCCGCGTATAGGAACAGTTGATTCAAACCATTCAATGATAGTCCCTTTTTGTCCCCTTTAGTTTTTTAAATCGCATATTAACGCATAGTTAAACAGTAGTGGTCGGAACTATTATTGAGGTTTTCCATTCCTTCTGGAGCTCCTCCTTTCTCCATATAGCACTTATCAATTTATATATAGTTCCTTGATTAATGTCGTTCCTCCTGCTTTAATTCGGTTGGAATATTGTCTATTCCTGGTGATTTGAAATTTTTCAATTTCTTTACCGACATTACGATCTGGATAGGTTCGAGAATCCACGGTTCTGCGGTATGGAGTTCAAATTCCTCTGTTTGTTCCCCGTTTTGTACATTAAGAAGTTTGTCGAAATAACTTTTCCACACATTTTGGGATACAATTTTTTTTTAATTTTTGGGATACAAAATTCTGTGCCACCCTGTTGCGTATCATATCAAATAAAAGCTTATTAGAAGAGCTTTAAAATGAGGCCTCTCCGAGCTCTCTAGCACCAACCATTGCAGAGTAATAAGAACTTTTGTAACGGAAAATGGAACTTTTTGGAAATTTTTGAACTTCCATAGAACGAAAACTAATGAGTCAAAAAATTTGAAATAATAATAATAATATTCTCAACGGCTATTAGCAATAAACCAAAAATCATAGAAATCTTAGATGGTGAGGTAGAAAAGATGTGTTGAATTGACATGGAATGACCCTTGAGCTAAAAGAATATACACTCATGTTCATTAAAAAGGATTTTGTGATTCGCACACCTCGACTCGGCCGAACAGCACCTAACATTCTTAAATTTGTATGTAGCTCTACCTACTGAAACAGTGTAAACACAAAACAAATAGGTGGCAGTACTGTTGTAGAATAAAGAGTAATGTGTCCCACTTCTCAGTGAAGACCATGGAGAGATCTGGAGGAGGCTGACGACCTGCAAGGCTGCAATACATTTGATAAGAGCGTCCTCAGCATGCTCTATTAGGTTCAAGTCCGGGAAGCGCGCTGGCCAGACCATTGCTGGATAAGCTTGTCCAGTGGCGGATTACCAAATAGGCCCACTAGGCACGTGCCTAGTTGCGGCAAATCTTTTCCCCAGAATATCAAAAATAGTCGCTCTCGTAATTAATACGGAGGAATTTCCCTGTCGAAATTTTCATAGTTTGCAACTCTGTTGTTCATTATAAAAATTACACATGTACTTAAAGTCCTTACCTCCATACATTTCTTACAAAACCTTTTCTAAGGAAGCACTTTTTTTATAACAGTTTAACAATATTGAACGAAAGAAAGACGCCGACAATATGCATAGTTTACAGTTAGTTTGTGATATTCAGGTTTATGCGTGATTGTTACAATGCCAGTCTTTAAGAAATAGCACATAAAAAAGAAAAAGACCGTAAAAGAAAATACTGTTGGTCATTTTTTAGATTATTGGTAAGTAAGTGAGTGAGTGCAGCTTTCGCGTGGGCGGTAAAAGTAGTTGTTTGAACTTCTGTCATGCCCAGGCGGGTATTTTTGCGATGCAGTAAATAACTACAGAGATTTCTAACTCGATACATCTAGTTTTTGTCTTACTGTATTCTCTTGTGCATTAAGTTGGTGGATACTGCATTAATTGCTATAGTGGAATTAACGAGTCCCGAAGCTTGACCTCATTCCTGCCTTTCCGCTATCCGAACCAGATCACGTAAAACTACATGCTCGGACCCTGCACCACGATTGGTTAAAGCTCAGCTTCAGGAGTCGTTAATTCCACTATAGTGCGTTTGAGATTTGATAGGTTTTTATCGAGCAACATGAAGTGAACAAAGTGGAGCGGCTTATCGTAAACTTGCAAACCAAAAGCGTAAAAGAGAAGCAACTTTACAGAAAAAGCTTGGGACAGTGGACATGTTTCTTAGGTGAAAGGAACAGTTGGTTTGCGAAAGCAGTTCAGAAATGGAAGTGAAAGCGACTACATCGAATGAACTCTGTCAAACGTAAAATGCTCAAATATTGTGGTTTGGTGGAGGGAGAATGTGCTCTTGAGGTAGTGTCCCCTCAGTTCGTAGGAGTTCCTCATTGTGACAGTCATAGTGCCAATGTCGTTAGTGACGATCCTGCCGAGTGGTGTCTGAAGTCTACAATTGATATTCTTCTAAAACGTGGAATGAATCAGAACGCTGAAAACGTTTTTTTCTAAATAGCAGATAAGACAAGATTTTTAAATAAGAGCTGTTCCCCTCCCCATAAAATTGTAAATGCGAATCAGCTTTGCAGAATTATTTGGTTTATTCGTGCAGCACTGGTGCCGTTTATTGTGCACCATGTAAGTTGTTCAAGTGCAAGACGAAGATCGGAAATGTGGACATTGCATTAAGAATATTTTTGTGTACTGCTGTAACAGACTGTTCAGCTGAACGTTCGTTTTATGGTAAGTCTACATTAGGTCTTGTTGATCAACATGTTTGTGTGCGCGAGGATTATCTAAAGACCGTGACAATCTTCAATTTTCACTGCACTTACACACATGTAGAATTTTGCTTTAAAAGTAACGATGCGTATGTATTCTCCTTGTCTTCAAACTTCCTAATAAGAATGAAATTGTTTATTTTGGTTTACTGCACAAAAATGTGCACTGACTTTGTACATTTTTTTGCGTGACGTTTATAAATTGTAACGGTCTTTAGATAATCCTCGCGCGCACAAACATGTTGATCAACAAGGCCTAATGTAGACTTACCATTAGGCTCTGACTTATCTCCGTTGAACCATGTGTAATTAAACGCTGAACGAGTTATCTGTTTTCCACATCGAAGCAGACTTCTTGACTGATTGACGCATCAGCTTTAAAGGACTTATGCACAAGTTTGCAGCAACCAAGGTGAGGCGGAAGCAGCTTCATTTATGACGGGTGAATGATGAATTTCTCAATACATTACATAATTTTAGGTATAGCACATACAGAAAATAAATTATTTGCATTATATTTTTATTATTGATTTTAATCCTTCGTTTTTTATTTCGATATGTTCTCTAATTTCTATATTAGCCTATAAAGATAATGATAATACTTTTTTTTTTTTTTAAAAAAAAAGGGCACACATTAAGTTTGTGCCTAGGGGCACCGAGGAAGCTTGAACCGCCACTGAGCTGGTCTGCACTGCTGGATCCCACCTCGATGTGGACGAGAATTGTCTTCCATGTACCGGAACTCTGGTCCGACTTCACCCCGGAAAAGGCGAACATGCGGGATGGTGTCTCAATACACCTGGGTTGTTTTGGGACGATACCTAAACACTATATAAGTGTACACAAATTGCATCTCCTTAAATTTCCCCAAAATTTTGTTACCACATACGTAGAAAACAAGGAAACATAATATCATAGACATAACAATATGAATATTATGTGCGTTATCGTCTCTCCACGTCTCCAGAAATACAGCAAGATGAATTGCTTGTGTTTTATGGCACACAAAAGCAAAGACTTTGGTTGAATGACTCATTCCGCACCGCAGACAGACGAAACGTAAATGATGCGTAATGCTGAAAAGAAAGCAAGAAGTTCCGTTAATTTCTTACAGGCGGCAGCACATATTAACTCAGCGGCCAATATTTCACTCACTTCGAAGACGGAAAGTCGAGAAAGCAAATGTGAACGTAACTTACGTACTAGAAGTAACCATTCTAAAAGCTTACCAAAATTTCAAATACGTTTCTGTGAATAAGTTCTGACGATTTGAAGTCACCTCCTTGTGTAGTAATCAATTATAGGGAAATAAGCTTTTCCATAATTTCTTCTGTGAAGCATGTGCTATAGTTTTCAGAAATTGTTATTGGCACAAGATCGCGAAAATTAACAAATGAGGAAAACGGGATAGTCCCGATAAATCTTTATTATTCAAGTGACTAGTTTCTACAGTGAACACCTTTGACTCATTCATTAAAAGAATATTATGATCATGAAATGCAGAAAGATAGTTATTATATGGACGCTACTTTTAATCATGGCTCCTAGTTGTAGCGGGGTAGTCCCGAAACATACTCTACTGTCAAAACTTGAAGTGAATGTAACGATTTCAAATTTATGCTGTTGCTCCAACTAATGTAAATAATAATTATAATAATAATAAGTCGTTTTTGTTTCAAGGCATCAATTTGTAATACTGTCAACGTCTCTTTGAGAATAAATTATTTTAATATAGGTAATTAAGTAGAAATATAATACATATTAAACTGTAGATATTGTAAGAGTACAAATATTTTTTTGAATATGTGAGGTTCTCCAGCTTGCCCAGTTCTCAGTGTTGCCAACTTTTAAAATACCTGTGTTTTAAATATCTTGCATACCGTATCTCTCCCAAACTTGGCTTAAACATCATTCAACACAACAGGAGAAAGTTTTGGGTGTCCCCTGAAAGCACCTTAGTTGTCAGTGTTGCCAGCCTGTTTTAAAATTCAACCTATAAAAATACCTTTATTGATGCAAATCTACACATGTGCATTGATTTACACCAAATTGGACATACATGTGCAATAGGTATTGGGACAACAGGCACTGTAGTTTTTTAGTGTTGCCAGCCAGTTTTAAAAACTGATATTTCATATTTGTTACCGTTGGACGTATCTGCATTGATTATACCAAATTTGACATGTGCATTAGGTACTGGGACAATTCATGAAGGTACTTCCGTTGCCAACCAATTTCAGAAAATAAAATTTTTAATTCCTTCCATATCGTTGAACGCATCAGGAACAAACTTTGTATTTACGTACTGGGCCACGTCAGGTCCATAGTTGACAGTGTTGCCAAATATTTTTTCTAAAATTAAATATTTAAAATAACTTCCATACAGTTCGGCGTATCCGCACAAAATTTTGAGTATACTGTACATATTCGACAAATTTTCAGTATATTGTGGTTGTCCTTACACCTAAGCACACAGTTGTCAGCGTTGCCACCCTATTTTAAAATTCAATTTTTCAAACGGCCTCCTTACTGTTATGTGGTGATAGCTATTAGTATACGTTCAAAAAAGCGCGGAGAGAGCCGCGGGACGTGGCCACCTAATGATATCATTTGAAATAATACTTCTCAGAGCTGTATTGCAACAGACTGATTAGAAGAAACGTACGTAGTTGCTTATTTACAAGAATATTCATTATGGATTTATACAAATAGTTTTAAAGGTGCATATAACAAAATATTGTTTGTTACACTGTCTGTATATGTATATACAGTCACTAGCAGAATTATTCGGACAGAACCTATTTATACACATCGAAGGGGTTGTGGTGACGAAATGAAAAACAATTCTGTACATGACATTACATATTAACAAGGAACATCGTCTGTAGACATAAAAGCACGATGAAGCGATTAGTTACTGTGTAGAGTAATAATATAAATAAATGGCAATGGAAACTACGCCGAATTTTCTCCTGGAAAAAAATAATCGGACAACACGAAAAGTGTTCGAGTTACGTAGGCCCTATGTGAGTGCTACGAAAGGTGGCGCTGTGGTTGAAAGGTAAAGAGTTGTGTTAAACACTGCAGTCATTCGTTGTGAATGTGCGTTACGGCTTAGTGGAAAAAACGAACAATGGGTCGGAAAGGAAAGAACACGACGCGTTTGAACAGCGACAATTAGCCATTTCTCAATATGAAAAAGGGAAAGGCTGAAGAAAAAATCGCCGATATGCTACAAATGAAAAAAGCACGGTACATTATAATATTATACGATACAAAATTGAAGACAAAACTGATTCCCTCCCGAACACAGGACGTCCCAGGACATTTTCTGAGAGAGACGAATCAGCAATAGTTAGAAAGGTGAAAAAGGATCCACGAACAAGTGCTCCAAAAATTGCTGCGGAGGTAGAACAAGAAATGGAGATCAAAAGTCAGTCCCGATACGATTAGAAGGATGCTGAGAACTCAGGGGAGAGTTTATTTTCACGGCCGCATAGCGAGAAGGAAGCCCTTTATCAGCAAGGCTAATCGAAGGAAACGAGTAGCATTTGCGAAAGAATACCTTTACAAGGATGTGAACTGGTGGTACGATGTACCTTTTTCGAACGAAAGCAAGTTCAATATATTCTGTTCTCATGGGAAGAAAATGGTGTGGAGAAGACCGTATGCAGAGTTAGAGGAAAAAAGCCTACGGTGAAACACGGAGGTGGAGGTGGTATGGGGCTGCATGTCAGCCGCCAGGGTAGGTGAGTTGGTGTTCATGGAACAGTCTATGGACAAACACTTCTACCTTGAAATTCTAAAAGATAATTTGAAGAAGACTGCAGAAAAACTGGGGATAGTAGATACATTGAAATTCTACCCCAAACACACAGCTCATATGGTACAACTGTGGTTACTTTACAATTGCCCGAAGGTGCTCCACCTTCCTTCACAGTCACCAGATATGAAGCCCATTAAGCCTTTGTGGGATAAAATTAGAGAAAGGAATAAGGAAGACGCTAGTAACTTCAAAAGAGCACTTGAAGGGCATGCTTAGAAAAGAATGGGCCAAAATTTCTTCCGCATGCACCAGGAAACTTGTGAACAGCATGCCGGGCAGACTACGAGCCGTTATCAAGCAGAAAAGACTGCCTACAAGATATTGAGTTCTTTTTGCCTACGTAGACCAAGGGCGGATTTAGGAGAGCGACCCTGGTAGTGGGGAGAGGCAATTACTTTAAAAACTATCGTTTAGAATGAAACATTTAAAGTTCTGAAATTACTGGGGGCCAATGCCCCCCATATCCGCCCATGACGTAAACTTGTGCTATATTTTATGGTGCGCGAATATTTTTGCGACATTTTAATTTGCGTTTGTTTTGTTTTGCATAATTTGCATTGTTTATAACATTATTTTGTTTTGGCATTAACAACTTGTTTGTATTTGTTGACTGTAACAAAAATGATTCACAGTTTATGTACATTTTCTTTTTATTTCCAATAGATCCCAAATTTTGTAAAAACACTACAGTGTCCGAATAATTCTACTAGTCACTGTATTTTTACAGTATGGGGGCGAGGCTTGGAGCCCGGGGCATATGGGAGCAATGCCCTGAGTTTTTATAGTGATCACAATGTACAAGTAAAATATATATATATCTTTGCCCTGGAATAGGAGATTTCCCGAGATTTTGAGCTTCAGATAATTCAATTTTGCGCACGGTAATTATGATCAAAAATATATATCTTCCTTGAATAATACCGTAATTAAAAATCAACGTATTGAATACGGGATGGGAGCACATTTCGCAGCGGTGTAGCCAGACAAATTGTCGCGGGGGCCTCAAATTTTCTTAGGGGGTTACCTCTACAAATACCAAAGAATATCACATACTTCGTGAAATCATCTAGCTTGGCTGCTCGACCCCTTTCAATAATAATAATATCCCTTACATAAGAATTATTCAAAACGGATATTATTTTATTTTTATACAAATCGATTGATTAAAGGCACCACTTTTGTATTGAGGTATATACAAAAATTTGTGTCAGCAGATTTTTACGGAAAATGGAATATCTGAGGACTGGTTTATCATAGAATATTAAAAAAAAAAATCCAATAACATGTACTTGATAATTTTAGTTCTCTGCATGAAAAAACATAAAATGTAATCGAACTGGTCAAAATGTCATTCAGATGTGACTGTCGAAATAGAAACAATTCCAGTTTTCAGGGCGCTTTTTCGCCCAAAAGGCATTGAATATTAAAGTTGATTTCTTGTACTGTCGTGCCCAATTTAATGTTTACATGACTTCGTCTATACACGATTTTTCTCTAAGCCTAGAAGATAGACCACCCAACTGACATAGAGTGGGCGATGTGATTCTGAGAGTGTGTGCATGAACGAGCAAGGGTTGGACATTTGCTTTTCTTTAAGAGAAATCATTATCGCATGTCCAGGCTTCTGGAAAGATATTTATGGTTTCTTGTAGTATGTAGGAAATAATGAAATAAAAACAAAAACGTAAGGGAATCGCATTTGAAACACCAAAGCAGGGAACCAAACACAATTTTTACTTTAGTAGGGCCTTTAGTAGAAATTTACTGAAAGATGTAACTTAAATTCTCCAGTAGAAAATATCCTTGCCGAACATGGAAAAACGAAAATGAACGTTGGAACCTATGGTTACTAGGTAATTATTTCTTTTTTAATGAATCGAGTATCGCATAGAACAGTAACGTTATGCACGAAAGACAAGACAAAACGTCTGTTTCTACGAGTTCTTAAAAATTGGGCACGATATTTATGCTTTATAATTTCTGATATTAAGTTCTTATTTACGTTACAAAGAAGATGTTAGTAGCAAAACAAAAAATATGTTGCGTGCTAAGTTATAGTAAATGTAATATATATATATATATATATATATATATCATCATCATCATATTCAGCCGTTTTCTATCCACTGCTGGATGAAGGCCTCCCCCTTTTCTTTCCACATATCTCGGTCTCCTGATATCCTCATCCATGTAGCTCCTGAAAAACGCTTGATTTCATCTACCCATCTTACATTTGGACGTCGTCTCGGTCGTTTCTTTTCTTTAGGAATCCACTGTAGTATATTTGTCGTCCACCTTCCATCTGTTCGTCTAGCTATGTGACCGGCCCATCTCCACTTCATCTTCTTCGCAGTCTTGATTACATCCTCTACCTTTGTTTGTGCGCGAATCCATTCATTTCTCTTCCTGTCCCTTCTGGTTATTCCTAGCATGCACCTCTCCATTGCTCTTTGTGTGACTCTCAATCTTTGAGTAGTTTGCGCATTCAATGTCCAAGTTTCGCAGCCGTACATCATTACAGGTAAGACACATTGATTATAAACTTTACGCTTCAGACACATTGGAAGTTTGCTTTTGAAAATAAAGTTTAGTCTTCCAAAAGAACTCCACGCCATTTTACATCTTCTATTTATTTCATCAGTCAACTTTGCATTCGATGTTTTAAGTTGGCCTAGGTAAACATACTCATCAACTATGCCTATTGTCTCTCCGTTAATCTTCACTTCCTTCTTTGCAGCATGTTGGTTGTACATTACTTTTGTTTTACTTAAGTTCATTTTAAGTCCTATTTTAGAACTCTCGTTACTCAGTTCTTCCATTCTGGTTTGTAGTTCTTCTGCACTTGAAGCAAACAGGACTATATCATCAGCGAACCGTAGATGATGAAGATATTCGCCATTAATTTTTATTCCCACTTCATCCCAGTTTAAATTCTGGAACACTGTCTCCAGGACCGCACAAAACAGTTTTGGAGAAATTGAATCTCCTTGCCTTACCCCTTTTCCAACTTTAAATTTTTCACTGTCTTGATGCAGCCTAATGACAGAAGTGGCAGTCGAGTAAATGTTTCGCAGTAACTTGATGTATGCACTTTCGATGCCTTGATGTTCAAGTGATTTAAGTACTGCTGACAAGGAGACCGAATCGAAAGC